>BQNB010039197.1:8336-48228 GCA_026074375.1 Tanacetum coccineum | reverse complement strand
CCAATAAGCTTTTAAAAGCTTATTCGAAAGCTTAATAAGAAAAGAAAGGTTCGAAGAATAAGCCATTGGCATATTCGAATAAGCCATTGGCATATTCGAATCTAATATAAGCTTAGAATCAAATCGAATAAGCTATAAAGAGCTTATTCGATCAAGAGATAATAAGCTATAAGAAAGAGAGTAAAATCAAACAAGGACTTATTTGAAAATAAGCTCAAACTAAAAGCTCATTCAAAAGCTTATTTAAACCGAAACATATAAAAGAAATAAGTGATGAATCGAATAAGCTTGGGTGTAGCTTATTCGGCTTCAAACTTGTTTCTAAATAAGCTGGAAAATATGCTCAGAAAATTATCTTGAAGAATAGCTTATTTAGATAAATAAGCCGAAAGAGAAAGAACAAGAGATAAGCCGAGAAAATAAGCAACCAAACACATCTTCCATTAATAAGCCAAATTATCTTATTATAATAAGCCCTGATTAGCTAAAACAGCTTTTAAAAAAGCACCTAATAATCTTAAACTAAGAAAAGTTGAAAATTTTGAGAGAAATTAAACTATTCTAAATCCTACACGAATGAAACTGAGGCTGGAAGTTTGATATTTAAAGCCCAATAGCTGGGGGCATTTTAGTCCTTTCCATGCCTTAAAACCCTCTTATTTTCGTAAATGCCAGGGATGCCCTCCATATTTGCTCAACACGTGTCCTTGACAGCTATTAATTTCCCAATCATTGGCATGGGAGTCCTAGCCTTGGATGACAGCTGACGCCAAGCTGTATACACTCCCGATCCACCAATCAGAATGTGCCACGTACCCCATTCTAGAACCCTCTTTATCCGAACCTCGTACTGACCTCGCCTACAGCCTCGGATCGCGCGAACCTAAACCTAGTACCTGCAAATCTGACACCCAATCATTGGTTGTGCCACGTGTCACCACCTAAGTGGTGCCACGTGGCATGTGTCCCACTTGCCACGTCATCGCTGACGTGTGATGCGTATTTTCTTTTAAATATTAATTTATCAAGTTTTAAATTTATAAAACTCGATCTACCTGACAACGCACTAACGGGCAGAGAACCCGATCATGGGTAGTATAGAATGGTAAATCCGAGGTCGTCCCAAGAGCTAAGTTGTAATTAGTTTTAATTTGAAATGTCACGTTTTAGAAATGGTTTTTGGATTGATTTGAAATAAATAACAATAAAATTAATTACTAAAAATTAAAAGAGTTGGAGATATCAGGAGAGAAAACGTGCTAACCTAGTTACTTCATTACTACTGTTATGAAAACGTTTTCATGTGCAATGTTAAACTATGGTTTCATTAGTGGTTTCTAAGGTCGATAGACTTGAATAGGTATATTTAGTCTATCCTATACTTCCTGCGATTCTATCTCAGTCCAAATCGTATAGGAGGTAGGATATCCAGGTTGCGGTGATTAATCCCAGCTATTCCTAAAACTTATCTAATAACCTATACAGATTATCAACCCCCTCTAAAAGAGTTCATGTGCTTTTTAAGTATATTGAGTGATAAGTGCGGAGACCGGTTAGTTCCTACACTAGGGATGGAGTCATAGATCCTCCCTAGTACCCGATGGATCCCATATTGACATGATAATCTAATAATAGGGCAAGCAAGGTCCAAACCACCCGTACTACCAAAACCTAGGGTTACACGATAGTCAAGGAATATCTAACGAAACCATAATCTAACAGGAAACAAACATCATAACAATAGTAACTACATAACTAGGCCAGCACTTTAAGTGCTTAGCCGCTCATGGTAATAGAAACACAGCAAGAAATAGAAGTAATCATAGATTGAAAGCTCATAATTCTTACAGTATTCATATTTGAACGATTAAATACAAAAAGTAAGTAAAGTGTGATCTCCCTTGGACTCCAGGTGGAATTCTTTGAAGGTTGGAAGCCTTTGTCGCCTCTCTAATTGGCTGTGGAGGAAGTGATGTCAGAATAGCTTGAATGAGGCCTCTATTTATAAGTATCGAACCTGTTACGGCGTAACTGATAAAGGTGTTACGTCGTAACCTTCTTACACGGCATTCCATAAATAAGCAATTGTTGCGGCGTAACCAGATATTGCGTTACGCCGTAACCTTCAAATAATTTCCATACGTACGTGATCTTCATTCCATATTTGTAGATCTTCATGGTTACGGCTTAACCATTTACGCCATAACTCTATCTTGGGTAAGATTTCCTTCCAAATACATGTTTACGGCGTAACTAGATATGGTGTTACACCGTAAAGTTGTCCTTGATCTTCGTACTTGCTTAATATATGTTACGGTGTAACCATTTTTGGTGTTACGCCGTAACATTCTTCAGATAATTACACTTTAAGCCCTTTTTCCTTTGTTTCTTGTCATTTTCCTGCATTTCACCTGAAAACTACAAAATGATAGAAAATATCTCGTTTTCGAGTATTAGTGAAACATTTGCAGGTAATATAGGGGGTATTTTGCCACTAAAAAGTATTAAATATTTGATGTTATCAAATATCCCCCCACTTGACTTCTGCTTGCCCTCAAGTAGAAACTGTTAGAATATTTCACAAAAAGATTTCTCGAGGATAATTTCAAAAAATGAATCTATAAAACACTTATGCTAGAAAACATCAAAGTCGAACACCTCACGAAAAGGGGATAAAAAGTCACTCAACTCTCCACTAGTCTAAGTGTTTCATTTTTGGGATGATCGCTCAATTGCACAGTCATAGCATGTATTCTATCATAAGCTTGGAAAGTACACAAAGCTGCACCAGTTAGAATTAGGGTCTAAATAATTCTTGAAGGCAACAAGGGTAATATGGTTTTAAATAGGCATGGGATACACATTTAATGGTTGTTAATATTAAAACACAAAACAAATGGTCTAAAATAATCTAAGGTTGTCATAACTAGCCACTGGCCATCCATGGGTCCAAGAGTTTATGTCCAAAAATCTGATCTTCAATAATGGCCTACTAGCTCTATTCTTCATAAGTATTTGGATGACTTGGTCTAATAATGGGCTACTAGCTCCATTCTTCATAATTATTGAGATGTCTTGGTGCAATAATGGGCTACTAGCTCCATTCTTCATAATTACTTAATTTGCACCATCTTTATATCTTTTAGCACATGGGTGGTTTTTAGTTGCACCCTCTTTTCTTTCTTTTTAAACATGCAAATGCTACAGGAGTTTATATCTTTTAATTATTGCCCCTGCAGCATTTGATATTATACGCACATCCCCCCACTTGAGATGAACAATGTCGAAAGTGATGATATAGGGGGTTCTTTGTAGATCATAACTGATTGGTCTTACATGAATGCATAAAATTTTTGTTCCCATTCCCCCAAACGATGGACTTAAGTAGCCAGAAATTTCAACACAAAGATAACTATAGACTACAGGGTAGGTTAAGGCGAAATGGTGTAACGATACATATAACATTGGGTGAAAACATAGATTGGTTTAACAAGGGTGATCTAGGGGTATCTTGCACTAATAATGAGTGCAACAAAAGGGTTTATCACAGGAGGTCGACAAGTCAGTGTAACAAGTCGATAAACACACACATATAGGCTATTTGGGTGATTTCCTAAGTGTTGCCTTCTTGAACTATCTATTCCTGCTAATCAATTAGGTCTCGAAATGATGTACAGGCCAAGTTCTAAAGTCTACAATACTACCGGCACACTCAATATTTTGGTGGATTTTTGAATAATATGATGGAAACAGAATATATAAGCTTAAGTCTCACCAAGTAATAATAAAGGGTAATGTGTATTCGGCAAAGATTAATTCTAGTTATTTAAGAAAATTTGTCAAAATTTTTAAAATTGGCATAATTTTCAAAGAAAACTAAAAAATTGAAGGCAAAACATACGTCAAGTATTAATTCTACTCCCATCCCCTCACTTAATTTGTATAATGTCCCTATTGTATATTAAGGAAATGAAATAAAAAGGAAAGAGTAGAATTAAGACAAGAAACTCCATGAGCATTGCTTTGAGATTTGAAATTTGGCGGAAATGTTTTAGATTATCTCCGTCTTCCCGCAAGCTCTTTATCCCATGTGATAACAAAAACAAACCAAAGCATAAAACCGTTCTACAAGAATTATGAAGTGTGCAGGAAATACAAACCTAACTCACTTTCGTAGGAATCGTGGTTGCATTTAGCATATTCAACAAGCCTTTTAAACCACTTGGTGGCCCAAGTGGACGAGTTTAGTCTCGTGAGTGTTTCCAGAGAACATACCCACAAAGTCCATTTACGTATATAAGGTTTAGACATGTTTAAAACTTAAATTTTTAAGATTTCAGAGGGAGGTTACGACGTAACTTCGATGGTTACGTCATAATCAAGTGGTAAAAAATTTAACTTGTAAGCCGTTACGGCGTAACCATAAAATGGATTACGTCGTAACTACAGTGGTTACAGCGTAAACTAAATTCGTTACGCCCTAACTGCTGCAGATTCAGCAAGGTTACCACATGATTATGAGTCAAGCCGGTTGTTAATACAAATAATGTCTAAAAACGTTATTTATATTTTTTGACCTCTCAACTTTTTGATAATAACAAAATGTAAAAACGTTTAAAATTAAGCGTTTACAAATTATTAATCGTAAAATTCCATTTATGAGATTAGTAATCACTTAATGTATGAACAAACAAATCATTAAACATGATTAGTGTTCAAGAAAATATTTTTCTCTTATCCATTACATTTTTACAAAAGAATTTCACAAAATTAATTATACAAAATATTTTCTAATTAAAAGAAAAGTTTTATTAAAAACTTAAAATTTGAAATTCAAAATTTCCCCCCCAAAACGGAAGCTTCTATACCAGATACAACATTCCCCACAAAAATATAAAAAAAAGGAGCGTAGTCTACTGGCGGCCCCCTTATACGCCTGACGGCCCCCTTATATATATGGGACCGCCGGGACCGCCGCCAGTGACCGTTGGATTTTCCTGCCTATAAATACTGCTCCATCCCTTGTAGAAAATCAGACATATTTGCACGAATTTTCTCACACTTCTTTCTCTCTTTAAAAACCTTCTTTTTCTCACTAAATATCTTAATCACTAACATCTCTTGATCTTGTTTCAAGTGATCTAATCTCTTCCCTCTCATTCAAGTGCAAGGGAAAAACACTCGTATTCGCCAAGAAACAAAGTGTTGATTAGTGATCTCTCCTCCTTTCTTCTAAGTATCAAATCTATATAGTAATTATCTTGTGTATTTGTGTGATTCGGATATTGTGTAAATCCGATAGTGTATATCTAGTGATCGTACAGTGATTATAAAGTGGTAGATTGGTTCTAGCTAAGATTAGGACTCGACATTTAGCTTAGTTGCCACACCCCACCAAGGCGGAACCCCGAGGAGTAACATATTAATAAACATCACAAAAGATGATAGATAAAACACCATACATGATTTTAAACAAAAGAAAGTTATCCGAATTACAACATCACAAAGTACAAGTTTAAAAGTACATGAAACATCATAAGTTGTTTCTATCCGAACATGGATATTCAAAAGACATGGTTCTTGCAATTATGTAGATGTCTTGACAATAACTGAAAAACACGGCTCTAAGTTTCCACCTTAGAAATGTCACCTGAAAAGCATGATAAAACGGTCAACTATCGAAACAGTTGCCCAAAACAAAAATCAATTCCAAATAAGTTTGCCAAAATGTAGTTTTAAATAAAGAGTAGATGTCCGATAAAAGTTTGCCAACCCAATGGCAAGTTATCAAAAACAGTTGCCCAAAACAAAAATCAATTCCAAATAAGTTGAGAGTCCAAAACAAATCAATGTATATGTATGCTATAGTGATTATGCGATAGGCATGGCTTCAGGGACAAGATCTATGTGAAATTCAACTTCACGAAACGAGGGTAAACATGGTAGATCTTCTGGAAACACGCTAGGAAAGTTACGTACATTAGGGATGTCTTCGAGTTTTAGCTCACTTGCTTTAACAGTCTTCAACTATTTTAGTTTTCCTTCCGGATGTTCTTCATGAACTTCCAAAATCTCTCCGTTGGATAACGGAATTTGGACTATTTTCTTATAACAAACCATCTTAGCTCTAGGCCTTGACAACAAATCCATTCCTACATTCACGACGAAACTACCATGTCCAAAAGGAATACGGGTTGCATGAGATTGCATGGCTTGACTGAGAGTCACAATACAACGGTATTTTGTTGTAGGTGAAGCCCTCAATCTCTGAAGCTGTGTCCGCTTCACATTACTTGAGCACAACTTGCAGATAATGCCACATACTCAGCCTCTGCTGATGACATTGCAGTACAGTCCTGCTTTTTTGACATCCAGCTGACTAACTTATCACCTAGGAACGGTATTCTCCAGAAGTTCTTTTGCGAGTATCAAGGCAAACCGGCATGATCGGCATCTGGAAAAAATGCTGTTAGTTCAAAGCCACAGAAACATTCGGATTCCAGTAGTCCCATGTGAATGGTACCTCTTAAGTATCGAAAGATACTTTTAACCTCTTTGAGGTGTTTTTCAGTCGGTCTTGCTTGATATCTTGCACAATAACATACAGCTTGCACTATGTCTGGTCTACTAGATGTCAGGTTACATCGAGTGACCCGATTTTGCTACGATAGTCCGGTTTTGGGTCTGGCTCACACTCAAGTCTGCCATCTAATTTAGGTTCGTAGCCATTGGTGTTTACTATGCTTTGTCCTTTTTCCATACCATGTTTTTTCAGAATCTCTAAAGTATATTTGGCCTGATTGATAAAAATACTCGTGGGGATTGGTGGATCTGAAGTCCTAAAAGAATTTCATTTCCCCCATTAAGGACATTCTAAATCCTACGTGCATTATAATTTTCAAAACGTTTTGAAATTTAGAGTTTGTGGGAACCATATTAATGTCATCAAAACGTATAATATGCACAAGTAGAATGTCATCCCCGTATTTTTATCGTGAATAGAGTCGAGTCATGATACCTTTAGTAAAAACGTTGGAAATCAGAATTTTGAGAGTTCATCCATTACCTGGCTTCGGAGCTTGTTTCAATTCCATATAGAGCTTTCTTAGATCGGTAAACTTTGTTCAGGATGATCAGGTTCAACGAATCCGTCTGGTTGTGCACATAACCTTTACTTCAATGGACCATTAAGAAATAATGTTTTCCACGTACATCTGGAAAATGGAAAAGACTTGTGTGCACTCATGTGCGACAAAGATCTGACAAGCCTACCAAGCGAGCTAACTCGGAGCCAAATGATTCATCGATATTCAATACCCTCTTCCTGAGCTAACCCTTGGCTAAAGTCGTGCTTTGTTGGCGAATTACAGTGTGGTCTTCCATCTTTTTGTTTTTCCATAACACTTTAGCTTGTTTACGTTCTTGCACAAAAGGTTTGTCAACGAGTTCCCAGATCTTATAGTCTGTCAAACTGATGGAAGTTCATCCGGCATTGCTTCGATCCATGCTGAAATCAGCCATATTGCCTCCTTCTTGTTTTTCGTTCAACATAATCACGGTGAGTGCGAACATACACATTTCAAGATCGGTTGCAAGTTGTCGTCTTGTTTCACTGGCTTGGATGGATTTCCACGAACTTGTTCTAATGGGTGATCTTTTGTCCATCGATATTTTCTGAATCTTGTGGTTGATTGAAGGTATGCACATTTGAATTACCAATATTGCGTGAGGAAGACTTCAGATTTCTTGTACCTGGTGTACAGAATGGATTGGTAAATTCTGCTTGATCATCGGTTGTTTTCCTCAGCATGAGTATTTGTAGGAGTTGATGGTTCTGATGTAGGTTGAATGTTCGTTGAAGGTTGTGTGTCTTGTGGAACAGAATTATCAGTGGGAGAAGAAGACTTGTTGACACGATAAGCACCATCATTGAAGAATTCATCGTACAAAGGACCAAAAAGAAGATCCAACTCCTGTTGTGATGGAACTGTTGTATCTGCTGAAGGAGAAACATTTTGTAATTCTGGTGCGGGGTCAGGGTTGTCATAATCTGACGCCCCAAAATCACTTTCACTTCATTATGGAAACAAGAAAAATAAGATGAGAAAATATGGAAGAAGTTTAGAGAGAAGTTAGAGAGAGAAAGGTAGAGAGAAGAAAAGGATTGGAAGATTACTTTGGGAAATTACAAAATGAGAATTAACAAGAACCAACCCCCTCTCCATACTTGGAGAGGGGTATTTATACTTAATACCAAGAGGCTTTCATGCCTTGGTATTTCTACGGGCCGGGCTCGGGATTACTTGGGCTTTCGCCCGATACACGTGACCGGTTAGATTACATTTAAGAGCCCGTTACCCGTGTAGCCTTTAAAACGATATTATTTTAGTGACGAGACCTAATATATTTATGAACGATTCCTATTGTTGACTCATATTTTGAGGCTAACAGGATATACATGGGATACACATTTAATGGTTGTTAATATAAAAACACAAAACAAATAGTCTAAAGTAATATAAGGTTGTCATAACTAGCTACTGTCCATCCATAGGTCCAAGAGTCTAAGTCCAAAAATCTGATCTTCAATAATGGGCTACTACCTCCATTCTTTATAAGTATTGGGATGACTTGGTGTAATAATGGGCTACTAGCTCCATTCTTCATAATAATTGAGATGTCTTGGTGCAATAATGGGCTACTAGCTCCATTTTTCATAATTACTTAATTTACACCATCTTTATATTCTTTAGCACTGGGTAGCTTTTGGTTGCACCCTCATCTTTTTCTTTATTTTTTTTCATTTAAAATATGAAAATGCTACAGGAGTTTATATCTTTTTATTATTGCCCCTGCAGCATTTGATATTATACGCACATCCCCCCACTTGAGATGAACAATGTCGAAAGTGATGATATAGGGGGGTCTTTATAGATCATAACTGATTGGTCTTCTACTTTTGCATAACTTTTTGCTCCATTCCACCATAACCTTGGACTCTAAGTAGCCACAAATTTCCTACACTCAAGGATTAACTGTAGACTACAGGGTTAGGTTAAAGGCGAAATGGTGTAACGATACATATAATATTGGGTGAAAAAATAGATTGGTTTAACAAGGTGATCTGGAGTTTCTTTGCACTAATAATGAGTGCAACAGAGGGTTTATCACGGGTGAGGTCGAAATGTCGTGTACAAGTCGATAAGCGCACAACATTAGGCTATTTGGGTGATTTTCCTAATGTTTGCCTCTTGAACTATCTATTCTTGCTAATCAATTAGGTCTCAAAATGATGTACATGCCAAGTTCTAAAGTCTACAAGACTACGGCACAATTTAAAAATATTTTGATGTTTTTTTATAATATGATAGAAACGGAATATTAGGCTTGAATCTCACCAAATAATAATGGGGGTAATGTGCATTCGGCAAAGATTAATTCTAGTTATTTAAGAAAAATTTGTCAAAATTTTAAAATTGGCATAATTTTCAAAGAAAACTAGAAAATCGAAGGCAAAACATACGTCAAGTATTAATTCTACTCCATCCACTGATTTGGTTACAATGTCCTTTTTGTACGTTAGAAATGAAATAAAAAGAAAAGAGTAGATTTAGACAAGAAATACTCACCTGAGCATTGCTGCGGAGATTTGAAAATTTAGAAAAAATCTTTTAGATTTCTTCAGTCTTCCTGCAAGCATTCTTTTTCCCTGTGATCACAAAACAAACTAAAGCATAAAATCGTTCTACAAGAATTATGAAGTGTACAAGAAATACAAACCTAAATCACTTTCGTAGGAATCACGGTTGCATTTAGCATATGCAACAAGCCTTTTAAACCACTTGGTGGCCTAAGTGGCTGATGGTTTAGTCGCGTGTGGGCTTCTACAGAGAACATACCCACAAAAGTCCATGTACATATACAAAGGTTTAGACTTGTTTAAAATCTTAAATTTTTAAAGATTTTTACGAAGAAGGTTACGGTGTAACTCGGTGGTTACGTCGAATGAAGTGGTATAATTTTAAGTTTTTTAGGGCGTTACGGTGTAAACCGTGAAAGGGTTACGTCGTAAACTACAGTAGTTACGGCGTAAACTAAAGTTGTTACGCCATAACTGCTACAGATTCAACAAGGTTACCACATGATTATGAGTCGATCCGGTCTTGATAATTGCTTCCTAGCTTCTGGATTCTACAAAACAAAGTAAGAAACATGGCAAACCTAACTAATGGGCGTGCATCGCACAATGGAAATTTCTTATTAAAGAGGGTTGTCTACATTACAAGCCACTTTTGTTTATTAACGGTAGTTTATGTTACGCTCATGCCCCTTCTATGTTACTTTGTGAACATACTTATAGCCCTCTAGTTCTTTCCTAATCATAGCTTTAAATCATGCTCCATTCACACGTCCTAATGGTAGGGCTTCATCCTCACGATCAGTAATGCATATAAAACTTTGTCCTTTTCCCCCCCTCAACCCCCATTTAAAGAAAATTTTTTTACTTCAAAAGTTTTAACGTTGACATAAGGGGGGTCATAGTCCTTCTGTTATCATGTTGCTTTTGATCATTAAAACCGATTCATTTCTCATATCAGGTAAACCACTTTTCATTTTAAAAATAACTTTTTCGTTCCCAACTTCTAAAGAAATGGATTTTTTTAAGACATAAACTTTAGCGTGTGCAGTCGCGAGCAAGGGTCTTCCTAAAATGTCAGTCATCCTAAAATCTTCCAGGACATCAAGTATAATAAAATCTACGGGTAAGATAAATTTATTAATTTTTATCAGAAGGTTCCTAACAATCCCTTTCGGAATGCATTTAGAATTATCGGCCATCTCTATGTTCATTTTGATTGTATCAAGCTTTCCTATACCTAGACGTTTGTACATAAAAAAGGCATGATGCTAATGCTTGCTCCTAAGTCTACTAAAGTGTTGTTAAAGTCTAACCTTCCAATTGAACATGGTAGGATAAAGCTTCTAGGGTCTTTCTCCTTTGGGGGTAGTTGGTTAAGGAGAAGGGCTGAGCATCTACGATTCATTCTAACGTCTTTATTTTCCATGGTTAATGGCTTGTTGGTTACCAG
Source organism: Tanacetum coccineum (assembly GCA_026074375.1). Lineage (NCBI taxonomy): Eukaryota > Viridiplantae > Streptophyta > Magnoliopsida > Asterales > Asteraceae > Tanacetum > Tanacetum coccineum. The sequence continues at coordinate 37,138 of BQNB010039197.1, read as the reverse complement.
GTCCTTCATATATATTTAGGATATTCGTCGGATTGCTTGATTTCCTTAAGGAAATGTCAAATTGACTTAATTTTCTTTAGGCTTTTCATGGTTTTATGGATTAATGCTTCTTCGGCATGCTGTTAGAGCCTTCTGGAAAAGGGAATTAGGGGAACGTACGGTTCTATATAGTGGGTTGTTGTTTGTTTTGGGGAGGTTTGTTTTAAACCTTCGTCAGGGATTGGTGTAATATTTTTGAATTCATCGTCATCTGAAAATCTGGAGTTAGCCGAAAAGTACTTGATTTCTTCAGGAGAGTAGTAGAATAATGTGTATAGAGGTGCTCCATCATCAGTGAAAATTGCCTTGCAATCCTTATTTTTATCTGTCTTAGTTACTGCTTCCTTGGCCAAAGTTGTCACCCTGGACTTTAGACCTTGGATGATTTCATCATGGTGGTTTTGGCTTTTTTCTAAGTTATGGCAAAAGGTTTTCAGCCATTCGTCTTGTTTTGCTTGTCTTATAGAGGCTTCCTTGATGTATTTCTTAATTGTTTGCCAAGATTTGTCTTCCTCTATTATTCCCGTTAAAGGGTGTTGTTCGTCCAACTTCTCCATATCTGACATCTTCAACTTGTTTTGCTTCCTCGTTGAGGGGACAATCCTTGTCGAGGTGAGGTCCTTCGCAAATTTGGCATCCAACCTGGATTGCATGAACACTTTCCTTTAGCATCTTCATGTCTCGTCCCAGGTTGTCCAACTTATTTACCAAAGCAGCTAGTCCATCATTGCTACTACTGTTTCCAATATTCCTGCTTGTCGTTCTGTCATGCCATTTTTGAGAATGGTCAGCCATGGTCTGAATTGTTGTGAGAGCTTAGGCCAGTGTCATCTCGGGAATTGGCCCCTGCGAATAAAGCAGTTAACGGTTCATAGGGCTCAACCCCTTATAGAAGATATTTACCTTTTGATGACTATTGATGTCGTGAGTAAGGCACTTGTATAGCAGGTCATTATACTGCTCCCAGGCTTGATATAATGATTCGTCTCCTTCTTGCGTGAAGCTGTGAATATCTTCAAGCTGCTTCGCGGTCTTGGAAGGTGGGCAATACCTTTTTATAAAGGCCTTTTTAAGGAGATCCCAGGTATTGATAGTTCCTGGGGCGAGTCTGTCCACCCATCTTTTTGCGGCTCCGGTAAGAGTAAAGGGAAAAACTCAGAGCATGACTGCGTCTTTAGAGACTCCGGGAATATTGAATAAGCCAACGATGCTGAGGACCCGATCAATGTGATCGTGAGCATCCTCGTCTTTGTTCCCGGAGAAAGTGTCTTCCCTCAATTCGCGCATGAATTGACTCTTGATTTCAAAATTGACATTGCCTCCGATTTCGGGTTTAACCACGCCCGGTGCCTGGTTTTCTCGTGACAATGCTAAGTATTGTTCCATGGTGAGAGTATCGACGTCTACTCCTGCCATAGTTCCTGCAGATATAGAGTTTAGGGAAAGAAGAGAAATAATGAAATATTCAAATTAATTCTAATTTTTAGCTCCCCGGCAGCGGCGCCAAAAACTTGATGCGTATTTTATTTTAAAATATATTTTTACCAAGTTTTAAATTTATAAAACTCGATCTACCTAACAACGCACTAACGGGCAGAGAACCCGATCGTGGGTAGTATAGAATGGTAAATCCGAGGTCGTCCCAAGAGCTAAGTTGTAATTAGTTTTAATTTGAAATGTCACGTTTATAAAATGGTTTTTGATTTGAATTGAAAGGAATTAAAAATAACAATAAAATTAAATACTAAAAATAAAAGAGTTGGAGATATCAGGAGAGAAAACGTGCTAACCTAGTTACTTCATTACTATTGTTATGAAAACGTTTTCCTGTGCAATGTTAAACTATGGTTTCATTAGTGGTTTCTAAGGTCGATAGACTTGAATATGCATATGCAGTCTATAACCTATAAATAGGAGGTAGGATATCCAGGTTGTAGTGATCAATCCCAACTATTCCCAAAACATATCTAATAACCTATAAAGATTATTAACCATCTCTGAAAGAGTTCCTGTGCTTTTTTAGTATATTAAGTGATAAGTGCGGAGACCGGTTAGTTCCTACACTAGGGGTCAGAGTCATAGATCCTCTCTAGTACCCGATGGATCCTATATTGAGTAGATAATCTAATAATGGGGCAAGCCAGGTCCAAACCACCCCTACTACAGGGTTACACAATAGTAAAGGAATATCTAACGAAACCATAATCTAACAGGAAACAAACATCATAACAACAATAATTACATAACTAGGCCAACACTTTAAGTGCTTAGCCGCTCATGGTAACGGAAACACAGCAATAAATAGAAGTAAATCTAGAATAAAAGCCATATTCTACAGTAGACGTATTTGAACGATTAAATACAAAAAGTAAATAAAGTGTGATCTCTCTTGGACTCCAAGTGGAATTATTTGAAAGTTGGAAGCCATTAGTCGCCTCCAATTGTTGTGAGAAGTGATGTCGGAATAGCATGAATGAGGCCTCTATTTATAGGTATCGAACCTGTTACGGCGTAACTGATAAGTGTGTTACGTCGTAACCCTCTTACACGACATTCCATATTTAAGAAGTTGTTATGGCGTAACCAGATATGGTGTTCCACCGTAACCTTCTAAATCAAATTTGTTCCATTTAGTACCTATTTCTTCCGTCCATATTTTGTGTAATCATCATGGTGTAGCTGCGTAACGGCAGTAAGGTGGTGTCGCCGTAACCTTATCTTGGGTAAGATTTCCTCCAAATAATGTTTACCAGTTTGTTTTTTTTTTTTGGGTAACAAGATAGGTGTTACACGTAACCTTGTCCTTGATCTTCGTACTTGCTTATTTTATGTTACGGTGTAACCGTTTTTGGTGTTACGCCGTAACATTCTTTAGAAAATTACACTTTGAGCCCTTTTTCCCTTGTTTCTTATCACTTTCCTGCATTTCATCTGAAAACTACAAAATGTTAGAAAATATCTCGTTCTTGAGTGTTGGTGAAACATTTGCAGGTAATATAAGGGGTATTTTACCATCAATAAGCATTAAATATTTGATGTTATCAACTAGTTGAATTTTTAATTACTAAATTATATGAATTAGAAACTGATTAATGAATTGGTTCATGCAGGGTATCATTCCAGCCATTAAAACTGTGTACCAAGTGCAGAACACAGATATTACTTGCGACACATACATGAAAACATGAAAAGGGATGTTCGACAAGCGGATAACAAGGATTTGTTGTGGAGAGCAGCATAAGTTAACAAAGGTATAAGGAATTTTAAAAAGTGTATGTTGGAACTTAAGACGATGAATGCTAAGGCACATGAATGGTTGAACAAGATACCAGTAGAACATTGGGCTAGATCTCATTTTTTAGGTAACACATAAATGCCGGGACTAACCGTGCAATTTTCTTAATGCCATCACAGTTGATGACATCAAATAACGTCTATTTATAACATCATTTATCCCATGTATTTAACCTATTTTGTATAATTATTGCAAAGAATCATTACTTAATCGTTTATATTTTAGAATTGCTGTAATTATGGAGTACTTGGTGAAAGTTAGCAAAAGACGCACATTCTAGAGCTTAAATGAAGATATTTTGAAGATTACTATTCTGACTACCACTACGCCGTATCTATCAAGGAAGATATGGCGTATCCATTCTTGCACTCACAAAAGACCACAAAGGAAAGAAGATCAATACGCCGTATCCAGAAGAAGTCAATATGATGTATTGAAGATATAGTATATGAATATTCTAGAAGATATCAAACGTGGTCCCTACTCCAAGAAACTCCAATACGCCGTATCCAATCCCTTGAATACACCGTATCGAGACTGAATCCAGACAGTATAAATAGAAAACTCAAAAACGAGTTTTAAGTGTGCTAAATCATATTCTTGATACCTAAACCATAAAAGTCAATTTTTAGAGGAGAAAAAGAGCAGAAGAGGTCAAGCAACGTTATCAATTCCATAGGAGACAACTTGTAATTCCATATACTTTAGTAATCATTCAGTTTTTTGTATCAATCGTTAACTCGGTTAGTTACCTTGGCTAAATAACTGCTCTTGTATTTATTATGACGTTTAAAGGCTAATATCTTCTGGTATTAGCCATTATTATGAAGATCAGAATGTTTAGTATTGTTTATCTCGATTTCTTGATTTATCGTTGGATGCTTGTTTATGTTTATCAATATACTTGTTTACGTGCTTTTGTATGCGACCTATCATTCAACTTGATCTAGTGATACGGACCAAGTAATCTAGAGTCCGGGATAGCTCTCCATATAGTGATTTATACATCTAGACCAATAAGATCACAAATAACGACCTACCTTTGCCTTTAGATTATTGAGCTTAGTTGGACTGGTAGGTGACCTTTGGGATCAACGAGTTCTTAATTAATTGGTAAAGATTTGGTTAGTGGACTACTAGTGTATAAATTGCCATTAAGCAGTAAGTGGGTAAAGTCTCTATGAGCTAGGGTTTAACAAGATCACCATTGCTTTAATCCCTAAGATAGATTATAATCAGCAAATAAGGATGCTTTATGCGGATACTTTAATTGTGACAGAATTAATGTGTCTAGGTCTTAGGAAGAAGTCTCGCCTAAGTCTTAAGAATGATATGCCACCTCGAGAGAAGAAATCATTGCACTTAATAAACAAACCAACGTTCTAATCGGATTAATAATGGTTAATACAGTTTTCTATCATAAGGTTCGACCGCTCTTTGATCTTCTGTTTATTTGCTTTCGTGGGTTAAAGTGTCTTGAATTGATTGTAGTCACCGACCAAACCCGTGCCAGTCTCTCAGGCTGAAACCCCCTTTTACCTGTTAGAATTAGGATTAGGACTAACATAGGTTTAGCATAGGTTTGACATAGATTAGAATTAACTTAGAATGGATAAACCAAAATATAAATAAATTGATAGATTTAACCTCGCTTCAAGTGTTTGATACCCTACTTACCACGAATCTACCACCGACCACGTACACTGCCCGTTAAAGTGTTGTTTTTGGTTAAGTAGGTAAAATATAAATTTAAAACTTAAACTATCATAAATAAACACCACACAACGACATGATCAAGTTTTTGGTGCTGCTACCGGGGAGTGAAAATTTTGGTTTTTAGCATTAGATTATATCTAACCTTTAGGAGTAGTGTTAATTAGATTAGTGTATATTCTTGTATATTTGTGTATAATTGATTGTATATTTTTTAGATTAGTTATTTGTGAATATTTAATTGTTTTGCTAATATACTGTTCTGGTCGAAAACTCGATACGGCGTATCCACTTCCATCGGACACGACGTATCCAACTTTCTGTCCAATACAACGTATTGATTCAACTAATTAATACGGCGTATCCACTTCCATTGGATACGGCGTATCAATCATCTGGAACAGAATCAAAATCTGAGTTTCGTATTTGATTTTCGTGCTAAATTATTTCTATATTTCTTCAAAGCAAATCATACTGATTGTTTATCCCTTGTTACAGGTACTGCATGACAAGGAGTTCAACAAATGAACTATTCACACCTTACAAAGAACTTGAACTAGAATTTCAATCATCTAAGAGACACTTCAAGACACAGTCTTGACGAATTGAGATCGCCTAATTTCAATTTACTTTCTGACCAAGAATACTCGGAGGAAGATATTACGGAAACAATGGAGGAAACTATGGAGCAGTACATGAGCAAGACCTGAGCTGACTATGGATCGGGGGTTGTTAGGCCTAAAATTAAAGACAAGGATAACTTTGAACTAAAGGGCCAATTTCTCAAGGAACTACGAACTAACACCTTCAGCGGTTCGGATCACGAAGATGCGAACGAACACATTAAGAAAGTTCTTAAGATCGTGGATCTATTCTACATTCCTAATATTACTATAAACCAAGTAATGCTTAGAGCCTTCCCCATGTCCCTTACCGGAGCTGCAAGTCAATGGCTAAGAAATAAACCAACTAGTTCAATTATAACCTGGGAAGATCTGAAGACTAAAATGGAGGAAATCAACAACTTTCAACAAGAGCAGAACGAAAACCTCTATCAAGCTTGGGAACGATTTAAAGAGCTCTTGATGAAGTGTCCTCGACACTATTTAGTGGAGATTCAGGAGGTAGTGTTGTCCTATAATGGATTGGATATTCCAACTCGACAAATTCTTGATTCAAGAGGTGCCATACCATCAAAGACTGTTGTTGACGTAAAAACAGCCATCCAAGAAATGGCTGAATACTCTCAAAAATGGCACAATGGAACATTAAGAGTCAGAAGTACTAAAACTTCTGATGGATTAGCAGCAATGCAAGCACAACTAAACAGCCTTGGAAGAGAAATCAAAAAGGTAAAGGAAAAAGTTTATGTTGCTCAAGTAGGATGTAACCAATGCAAAGGACCCCATTACACCAAAGATCACCCACTAAAAGAAGAAGGGAAAACCCTAGAAGAAGCTTACTACATGTAATTTGGTGGACCTTTTAAAGGAGGGGGGTATAGAGCAACAGCTCTAGATTACTATCAAAGGAATAACGCAAATCCTTTGTACTAAGAACGGAGGCAATTAATGGAAGATACATTGATCAAATTTATGGGAGAATCGACAAAAAGACACGAAGAAAACTCAAATTTGATTAAAGAAATCCGAGCTTCGACAAATGCTTCCATTCGAAACCAAGTAGCATCAATTAAAACTTTGGAAATCCAAATCGGGCAAATAAGCAAGGTACTACAGGAAAGAGGATTTGGAAGCCTACCTAGCTCTACTGAAGCGAACCCGAGAGATCAAGTCAAGTCAATTTCAACTATCGTTGAAGCTAATTCATACCCGATACGACCTGTTGGATCCTCCCAATACGCTGTATCCACTGGACAGAACCGTACACTGATGTACGAGACAAGACAAATGACGATTCCATTTCCAAGTCGTTTGAATGGTTATATGGACCATAATTCTCAGAAGCTTACTCTAAAGCTTCACATATCGATAAATCTATACCCTGAAAGGAGAAAGACCCAGGGAGTTTCACTTTACCTTGCTTTATTAATAATGTTTGCTTTGATAATGCCCTCGTTGACTTAGGAGCTAGCGTTAGTGTTATGCCTCTCTCGACATACCTTAACTTAGGATTAGGCGAATTAGCTCACACTAAGTTGATAGTTGAATTGGCAGATAGGACAGTGAAATATCCAAAAGGAATAGCTAAAAACGTACTAGTAGGAATTCGTAAATTTACTTTCACTGTAGACTTTATAATTCTTGATATGCCCGAGGATATCAAAGTGCCCTTGATCCTCGGAAGACCATTTTTGTCTACCGCCCGTGCTAAGATTGATGTTTACAAAAGAAAGATTACTTTAAGGGTCGGGGAAGAAAGGATTATTTTTACAAGTGTTAAACCTGCTAGTAGTTTAATTAAGAGGGTCTACATGCTAAGTTTGAGAGAAAGAATGGAACTTGATTTAGAAGCTAGGCTTATGGGAGAAAATTTGGTGTTAAATAGATCATTAGAACCTTTCTTGGAAGATTACTTTGAACTTAATGATCTAAATGAACCATTTGAGCTTAGGAGACAAGGAGATGATTTGATGCCCACGATTGAGTGAAGGTAGTTATTGAGGAATTTAGAACTAGGAATGATAAACTTGATATTGGAATTTATGATTACCCTAGTTATTGTGACTATGATAAGAAGATCCATATAGATTGTGCCCACAACTTAAGTTTTCTTGCATGATAGGATTTGAATTTACACACGCTAACTTTTTCCCATTATTGTATGTTAATTGAATTCCAAAAATTTCATAATTTCTAAATGAAGGATAAAATGGTGTAACAAAGGGAATAAGTTGTAGGAGCCTTAATGAACATACATATCTTTGTTGGAACTTTTTTTGTGATGACGGATTTTGCAGTTTTAGAAAATATAGAATGCTTATCGTGATGAAGGAATGGGCGATGTTATTTTTGGTGAACCATTTTTAAGAGAAGTTAGAATTAAAGCAAGACAATTCGAAGGAATGATTACCATTTACATGGGATGATAAAGTAACTACCAATGGTATGAATCACATCGAGTTTAAACACCATACTAATGAAGCAATGCAATAAAAATCCTACCTTACTGAATTAAGTGAGAAAGATGAGAAGAATGGAATCTCGCATTCATACCAAAAACTTAAAGGGTTTCTACAAGTGATTTAGAATCTAGGACCTGATACATTCGAGATGGAAGACAAGAATGGCTCCAACGCGGACACATTAGAGTGCATGGATTGATTGAAATGGGGTGGGGGGGGGGGGGGGGGGGAGGGGGGGGGGTGGGGGGGAGGGGGGGGGGAGAAGCTCCCTAAAAAAAGTCTAACTTAAAGACTTTGCTGTAAATAAAAGTGCTTCTTGGGAGACAACCCAGATTGTTATTTAATTTTATCGAGTATGTCTTCCCAAACATCAATACGGCGTATCCGTTCCATACCATACGGCGTATTGATTGTCTGGACGTTATCAGTCTTTATTTTTTATGCACTTTAAAAACATTATTGTCAGTTCTGTCAATACGGCATATTCATGCACATGATACGGCGTATTCAACAGACTGACCCGTATTTAGATACTTTTTACAGGTTTTTCAATACGGCGTATTCCAGTTTATGGATACGGCGTATCGATCTCCTGTACAGTTTGTTTAGTTTAGTTTAAATTAACCGTAGGTACCAAGATAGGAATGCACACGTTTTTCCTACTTTACACAGGACCTCGTGAAAGAAAAATCGATGATTATTGATGGAGAATTTACAAATCTAGAGATCTTGAAGTGTTGGAGTCTTGAAACTTCAAGGCGGCTGTTCAACACGTAATCTTGCTCAATAAAGCTACATGGAGAATCACTACCGAGCAAATATCAGGGGAGTTTCTCATTCTAATTCTTTTTAATTCCTGTATTTTTAATGTTTTATCTATACAACGAGGACGTTGTATAATTCAAATAATGTCTTAAATTTATATTTGTCCATTTTAATGTTTTATCTATACAACGGGACGGGATGGGATTAATGTTGTATCTATACAACGACACAACGACATGATGGGAATTAGAATGTTTACTTGTCCTATTTTTCACATTAAAATGCTTAAATTATGCTCAAATTTAAAAAAATTTCAAGCATACTTTTGTGAAATTACTTGATACATAACCCGCACACAATAACCCTTGTTAGATATTGTGAGGATTTAACCTTTCCGTTTCCAAATGTTTACCCAAATTCCACAAAAATATGAGTGTGCCGGTGATGTAGTAGACTTTAGAACTTGGCTTGGTATATCTATTCGAGACCACAGTGATGAGTATTATGGATTTAATTGGAGTAACTTGTTTAAATTGGTAAATTTTTAGGATTACACCCAAATCGCCTTTACATGTTGTTTATTAACTAACTACACCGGTTAGTTAACCTCCCGTTTAAACCCTTTGTTTACTCTCACTTTAAGAGTAAGATTCCCCTAGAACAACCCGTAGAGCCAATCCTTTAGGAATTACACCAACTATTTGTTTTGTTACACCCTTACACCTTAACCTACCCTGTTAGATTAAGTTTAATTTACAGTTGCTAGTTGCTTAAAGTGTAAAGTTTGTATTTTCCGAGTCTTGTGTCATTTTCTATCTTTGGTAGGGTTGGAAATTTGCACATTGCAAATGAGAATGTATATTAGTAGTGGAAATTTTCACATTGCAAATGGGAATGTATATTAGTAGTCAAAGCTCATGTGATTTTACTACCGTCACAATTATTGGTGAAACTGAAGAATGAAGAAATTACCGAAGGAATTATCCAGAATTATTATGATGGTGAAGATGGTGAAACTACACCAAGATTTGAAGTATTCATGAAAAAAAAGAAAAAAAAGAGAGAAAGAAAGTTTGAAGATAATCGTTTCACAAAAAGCATTACCAAAGGAATTATACGAAGGATCGATTAACGATGTAGAGTATTGTACAAAGTGGAAGATATCGCCACTTACCTTGTAGAGTATGTAAAGTTTTGGGATGATTGGGAAGTTGATCGTTATGGGAACGACAACTTAGGTTGTTGCTTTTGATCTATGATCAAGACGTTGTAAATAGTTGTGTCTTAATCATGATAACGGTCAGGAAATAAGGGTCTAGCAACTTGTACTTTAGGCTTAATCTATTTGTTTCTTGATTTTATTTAACAAAAATTTACTTCCCTCTCATCTAATGATTAGCCACTAGTTTTACGCGAATAAGGATTCATACGTACATGCATGTCTATACCGGCGTTCCGGGTGTGTATACATGTCTTGTACCTTGTTGGTTTATGACTTCTGGTGAAAGTTAGAAGGTTCCTACCCTATATCATTCTTCATCCTAACCGTTGGTAAAATTTGAATGGGGATGTGATCGAACACACATGTCTATCCTGGCGTTCCGGGTGTGTATATGTGCTTCAGCTGTCTTGTTGGAGTGGTACTTCTGGTGAAAGATTATAGAATGATCAAACCATACGCCTTTCCATACAAAAACCCATATTTACCTTTATAAACTTGTTACTCCTTGGCTTTAGTGGTGGATATGTGTATCCTTGCCAAGCTTATGATAGAATACTCGTCACGACCGAGCAATTGAGCAAATTAGTTACATGTTACCACATAGATTAGTTGAGTGATTTGAGTGTTTTCATCTTCCTATTTCGTGAGGTGTTTGGTTGTGTACTTGTAATAGATCGAATAAGTGCTTTAACAGAAAATATCCTTAAAGGATACATTTTTATAAACTTCTAAAGGCTACTTGAGGACAAGTAAGATTCAAGTGGGGGGATATTTGATGACATCAAATAACGTCTATTTTATAGCATCATTTATCCCATGTTATTAACCCATTTTGTATAGTTATTGCAAAGAATTGTTACTTAATCGTTTATATTTGAGAATTGCAGTAATTATGGAGTAATTGGTGAAACTTAGCAAAAGGCGCGCATTCTGGAGCTTAAATGAAGATATTTTGAAGATTACTATTCTGAAGACCAATACGCCGTATCCATCAAGGATAGCTCTCCATATAGTAATTTATTTTATACAACTAGAATAATAGTTACACAAGTATTGTCCTTCTAAGTCTGTGTCTAGGATATGCTTTGGGCTTAACTAGTTAATTGGATATTGCCGATGGTTTATTGATCGTGTTGACTAGCAGGTGACCTAGATAATTCAACAAATAACATTCTGATTCCATTAGATAGTTAGACAAGTGGACTACTAGTGTATAAATTTCCATTAAGCGGTAAGTGGGTAAAGTGTAACACCCCCAAAAATCATATACAACGCAGCGGAATACCACATGGGGTGCTACTTCGTAATACACAGCAATAGATACAAGAGAACGACCTCTAGGTGTCGTTTGAAAAATAACATTTGTTGATTCAATAAAAATCTGAATTTAATAATACATTTGTCCCATAATTGCATCACAGTGAAAAGCTTGTATGTATAGACTCCAATGCACATCAAATAATCCAAGCATCTAATTCACCTGAGAAAAACATGCTTAAAAGTGTCAACATTAAAGTTGGTGAGTTCATAGATTAGTTTAAATATGAATGTAAGTTTCAACAAATATATTTATCCACTGTGTCATCACAGTACCATGTAAAATGTTTATAAAATATGCACGACACATTTTATGTCACCAAAAGTACCAATCTTATCCCAAAGATTTATAAAGAATGCACGATAACTCTCCATATAGTAATTTATACATCTAGAATCACAGGATCACAAATATTGTCCTTCTAAATCTGTGTCTAGGATAACCTTTTCGTTCTTAACTAGTTAATTGGGAAATGCTAAAGGTTTATTGATCGTGTTGACGTAGAAGGTGAACCAAAGAATTCCAAACAAATAACGTTCTGACATTCCATTGGATACATGGAACAAAAGTGGACTACTAGTGTAATAAATAACCATTAAGTCGGTAAGTGTTAACGTCTCCTATGAGCTAGGGTTTAACAAGATCACCATTACTTTAATCCCTAAGATAGATTATAATCAGCAAATAAGGATGCTTTATGTGGATGCTTTAATTGTGACAGAATTAATGTGTCTAGGTCTTAGGATGATGTAACGCCTAAGTCTTAAGAATGATATGCCACCTCGAGAGAAGAAATCATTGCACTTAATAAACAAACCAACATTCTAATCAGATTAATAATGGTTAATACACTTTTCTATCATAAGGCTCGATCGCTCTTTTATCTTTTGTTAATTAGCTTGCGTGGGTTAAAGTCCTTTGGATTGATTGTAGTCACCAACCAAACCGTGCCAGTCTCTCAGGCTGAAAACCCCTTTTCCCGTTAGAATTGGGATTTAGACTGACATAGGTTTAGAATAGAATAGAATTAACATAGATTAGATAACCAAGATATTAATTAAATTGATAGATTTAACCTCGCTTCAAGTGTTCGACACCCTACTTACCACGAAACTACTATCGATCGGGTACACTGCCCGTTAAAGTATTGTTTTTGGTTTAGTCGGCAAAATATAAATTTAAAACTTGAATCAATAAAATATACCATACAACGACAGCACATCAAGTTTTTGGCGCCGCTGCCGGGGAGTGAAAATTAATCTTGATTTTTATTTGATATTTTGGTTTTTAACATTAGATTAGATCTAACCCTTAGGATTAGTGTAATTTAGATTAGTTTTATTATTCTGCGTATTTAATTGTTTGTTTTAAATCGTTTTCCTATTCTGATAGCGATACGGCGTATCTACGTCCATTAGATACAGCGTATCCATTCTGATCAGTTATACAACATATTCACCGTTTCGTATACGGCGTATTGATTATTTTCTTTACAAATCTATTTTTCTAGAATAGCTTTACTTTGCATTATGTCTTACTTTTCAGGAATAGAATCCAGACTTTGTCCATATCATTTTACCTACCCAGAAAGAAGCCTGACAATGGAAGAGATGTTATACAAGTTCATTGATGAAGGAAAACGAGAACAGGAGGAAATGAGGGCATTCATCTATGACTTCCAAACTACCAACGAGCTCTTGTTTATAGAAAGGAATAATTCACTAATTAAGCTCAGATTTGGGGTGCAAGAGTTATTTGAAGTAATAAATAACGTTCCGATGATAGATTACGATGTTAAGGGAATAACTACTAGAGGTGGAAAAACTACGACTCAAGATGTTCATGTACCACCAAAAGAACCTCTAGTAGTAGAACTCAAAAATCCAGTCAGACCAAATAATGTCCCAACTAATGATCCACTACAGATGGCTAGTGAACCTCTTGTTCAACCATCAAATGAAGAACAAACACCGCCAGTTCCTTTCCACAAAAGATTGAGAAAAGAAAAAGAAGAGGCTCAACAGAAGAAGTTTTTAGAAAACTTGAAGCACCTCCCCATCAATTTGCCTTTTATTGAAGCACTAGCTCAAATGCCGAAGTATGCCAAATTTTTGAAAGGTTTGCTAACTAATAAGGCCAGACTGGAAGAAGCTTGCAAAATCATTATGAACGAAAGATGCTCTTCCGTATTATTAAACAAGCTCCCATCAAAGGAGAAAGATCCAGTCAGTTTTACTATTCCTTGCGACATTGGCCAATTACATATTGATAATAGCATTTATCAGATTCTAGGAGCTAGATAAGTTAAATGCATACACGATTACGGAAAAGAAACTTGGTTTGGGAGAACCAAACTTGTAGTTAGGTCAATCCAATACCCAAGAGGGATAATCGAAAACGAACTCATTAAAGTAGATAAATTCATCCTTCCCATTGATTTCATCATCCTAAACATGCCCGAAGACTCAAGAGTTCCTATAATTTTAGGAAGACCATTTTTGGCAATCCCTAGAGCTATGATTGACGTATTCAATAAGAAGATAACATTAAGAGTGGGAGATGATGAGGTAATCTTTGACGTAAACCAATTAGTCAAACAACCAACCACTGAAGACGATGAATGTTACGGGATTGATTATTTGGACAACACGATCAACGAAGAAGCTCAAGAATTGCTGACAAATGAAGAGCTTGATTCATTTTTAATAAGGGGATTAGAAAAATTAATTGATCAATCAGACCTAGAATGTCGTGAATCTACCAGTGGCGATGAAAACAAAGAATCTGATTCAGAGAACTCGATACGGCGTATCGACTCTGCTAATACGCCATATCCAGTTACGCAGGGGACTACAAAACACGATGATGTTAAAAGCGAACACCTTTATTCGGCTAGTGCTAATGAAATCGATGAGAAGATCAATACGTCGTATCCAGAGAGACTCAATACGCCGTATTCAAGATATGGAATTAATATAATATTCTAGAAGATATCAAGCGTGGTCCCTACTCTAAGAAATCCCTGATACGCCGTATCCAATGACTTCCAGACCTTATAAATAGAAAACTCAAAAACGAGTTTTAAGTGTGCTAAATCATATTCTCGATACCTAAACCATAAAAGTCGATTTTCAGAAGAGAAGAAGAGCAGAAAAGGTCGAGCAACGCTATCAATTCCATAGGAGACAACGTGTAATTCCATATACTTTAGTAATCGTTCAGTTTTTGGTATCATTCGTTAACTCGGTTAGTTTATCTTGGCTAAATAATTACTCTTGTATTTATTATGACGTTTGAAGGCTAATACCTTCGGGTATTAGCCATTATTATGAAGATTTAAATGTTTGGTATTTGTTTATCTCGATTTCTTGATTTATCATTGAGTGCTTGTTTATGTTTATCAATTTATACTTGTTTACGCGCTTTTGTATGCGACCTATCATTCAACTGGATCTAGTGAAATGGACCAAGTGGATCTAGAGTCCGGGATAGCTCTCCATATAGTAATTTATACATCTAGAATCATAGGATCACAAATATTGTCCTTCTAAATCTGTGCCTAGGATATGCTTCGGGCTTAACTAGTTAATTGGATATTATTAATGGTTTATTGATCGTGTTGACTAGAAGGTGAACCTAGATAATTCAACAAATAACGTTCTGATTCCATTGGATAGTTGGACAAGTGAACTACTAGTGTAAAAAATAAACCATTAATAGCGTTAAGTGTATAAAAAGTCTCTATGAGACTATGTTTAACAAGATCACAATTTCTTTAATCCCTAAGATAGATTATAATCAGCAAATAAGGATGCTTTATGTGGATGTTTTAATTGTGACAGAATTAATGTGTCTAGGTCTTAGGATGATGTAACACCTAAGTCTTAAGAATGATATGCCACATCGAGAGAAGAAATCATTGCACTTGATAAACAAACCGACTTTCTAATCAGATTAACAATGGTTAATACAGTTTTCTATCATAAGGCTCGACCGCTTTTTTATCTTTTGTTAATTAGCTTGCGTAGGTTAAAGTCCCTTGGATTGATTGTAGTCACCAACCAAACCGTGCCAATCTCTTAGGCTAAAAACCCCCTTTTCCCGTTAGAATTAGGATTTAGACTGACATAGGTTTAACATAGGTTTAGAATAGAATAGAATTAACATAGATTAGATAACCAAGATATTAACTAAATTAAGAGATTTAACCTCGCTTCAAGTGTTCGACACCCTACTTACCACGAAACTACCGGATCGACAACTATTACCGTATACGGGGTACACGTGCCGTTAAAGTGAGGTGATTTGGTGAGTTTATTGGTTTAGTGTCGGAAAAATCAAAATTTAAAACTTAAAACAATAAGATATACCACAACGACAACACAATATACCATACAACGACAACACATCAAATCAAGACTAGGATTTATCTAGATCACGAAAATATCAATCAAATGACCATAGATATTTTTCCGAGTCTACATGATTAACCATCCTCGGTTATTGCATGAAATCACAAAGTCGAATGCAAAACAACAAGATTAGTCATCAAATTGCAACTCACACTTTCAGTGAAGATGTTTCATTGAGTCTAAAGTGTTTAAATGTTTATGTTATTAGCTATGGTCCAATTATACATGCTAAAATTAACACACTCTAAGTAGGATTGACGACTTATGAATTTCTATTGGGAAAATCATAAGTACTCTAACTTGATAAGCAAGACTTGGATGTCATTTTCAAAAACTCAAACCGAGAACCCTTATAACTTATATAAGCTTCTCCTAATAACCTAATATCAACACCATCTCCCAAATAATGGGAAAATGATCCTTGCCCAAATTTGGCACCTCTACGGATCGATGGATCCTTCATCCTAGATTCATCTTCGGTTTAGGTAGATCCGCCCTATGGCTTTAGATATAAACATCTTCCTCTTGTCAATTTCTTGTTTAAAAATCTAACATACATGTAACTAAACTTTAGTTAATCATCATTATTTCTACTAAGAAATATTCACAAGATCTATTTAGGTAAATAACATTAATTGGATTTCTTTCATAAAAGACATGTAATGGTGCATTCTTTAAACACTCTCAATATAGAGCACTACACATTGTCACTCTTAAGCATCCTAGATGACTCATTCTTTCTTATACCTACAACAACTTGCATGCTCTCTCATTCAACCTTAGAATTCTACACATCTTGATTAGGATTATGCAAACCAGAATTAATGCATGTTACTTGAGTCATATTAGGCCATGTATAAAAAGACAATCCAAATTTTATCTTTGCTACACTTTATTAGGCAAATATAGGAATTCTGTTTTGTCTAACATGAGAATGACTACTAGAGAATTTATTGCACTAGAAATTCAAATTGTACTAACAGTTGAATTGCTTATAAGAGTGAAGTTGGGTCCATGGTATAACCCGTAAAAATGAATGGTCGTGATTACCAAATCAGCACCACTTAGTGATGGACACATATTAATAACACTTCAATTTTGATTAAATGGCTCCTACTTAAATATGCTGAGGATATGTCACAGTGAGTAGACCTTGAATCGCACAGTAAAGCTACTAGATAAATAGCATTTTACATTCCTTAGTCAACCTAGATAACCTGCACCTCACACATGTGCTTTAAAGTTTCAAGACGATAACTTGCTCCCATGAAATGCAATTATAATCCTTCATGTTTATCTAGATGCTCGACGTTTATTTGCTTAGTTATTGAATGCATGTCTATTGTAAAGGTGTTTGTCTTTTTCTAGCAATTTAGATAAAATATCTCTTAATTTATCTAAATAACACATGCTCCTAAATGCTAAATGCTAACATGTTTTACATGATGATTGCATTTAAAATTATCACATTTTGTATGCGTCATTTTACATGACTTGTGTGTTAATTGTGCACCTACACTATGTCAGTTTAATGTATGACAATTGACGTTTAGATGTCATATAATCTTACACATTAATATCGTTGATTATTGTATTGATGCATGCTTATATCTGTATGTCTTATGCATCTAGGTATATATTTTCTCACACTAGAATATTTTTTTTCGCGTCTGTGTCATAAATCTAAAAAGTCAACAGAGTCGTAAAATGGTCTTAAATCTCTTAGAGTCTTCACTCACACACTCCTTTGATCATTATCTCGATTTATTCCAAATAATCCACTCTTTCGTCAAGAAAAGGTTAGATACAAATCTAAAACTCCCCCAAGTAGGTTTAACTTGCGATAGCAAACGTTAAAGGTCATATCCGAAAATCCATATTCAAGCCTTTTAACAACATAAGTTAAAACGCTCTCCTTTTCTCTTCGACGAAAACATTATTTCTCTTCGACAAAATATTCTTTCTTTTTGATGAAAACATTATTTCTCTTCGACGAAAACATTCTTTATCTTCGACGAAAACACTCTTTCTCTTCAAGGAAAACATTCTTTGTCTTTCGGTTGCTATCATACCTCTTTCTTCTCACTCAATCACGCCTCTACAACCATATAGATGGCTAATCTCTTTCATCCACCATTTTCGCTATCCCCTTTAAGACAACCTCATACCTCGGCGTGTTATTGTTTTATGAACATTCGTAATGCTCGAGAAGAGCTACATAAATTCGTGGACGCAGTTCATCGTACGCTAACCAATCCGTCTTGATATTGTCAAGCCTCTGTCGCTTTCATAATTGTTTGTTTTACTTTCGATTATTTAATCAACTAAACTTTCACGCATACGAAACAACAACCTGAATATTACGTCACCAATTCCTTCGGGACAATTCCAAAAGGAAACATCCTCCATCGAAAAGGTATGCGTCAGAAGCTGACAATCGCCGACATTCATTCTTTAACCTCTTCATTCTACCAAATAGTCTATATATAAATAGTGATAATATATATATATAGTAAATATAAAATATAATTATATATATATATTATATATATAATAATAGTATATAAATATATATACTATAATAATATCCTAAATTACTTCAATTTAATTATAATATAGAGAGTATCCCGTTTGATATGAAAATTGCTTGAGGACAAGCAATATTTTATCTCCCGGATGTCGTATCCCTTCAAGAGTTAAATTTGAAATCCGCGAAGGTATTTTATTTGATGCTCGAATATCAAATATTTTCAATTTTGGGTTTTAAACCTAAAAAAGCAAAGGAAAAGCATATAAAGGTACGTTAACCTGGGAATTAAAACAATTTAAAAACCTAAAAAAAACTCTAAAATTTCAAAATGCAAATTTCTAAGCTAAAATGATAAAATTAATTTTTAGAAAAAAGAAAATATATTATTTTGTATTTTTATTAATTTTAAAACTATTTTTAATGCTAATTAAACTAAAAACTTAATTAAAAATATTAAATAAAAAATTGAAAATTATGAAAAAAAATTAGAAAAGTTCTTAAACTAATTATAAAGGTTTTAGAAGAAAATTGGAATTCGCAGCTTATTTCAGTAAGCTGTGAAAATTCAAAAAACTCAATAAGCTCAAAACCTAAACTGTGTATATGAATTAACTAAAGTAAGCATCTAACAGAAAAGTCCCAAGGGCGCTACTGGTAAGGGTGTTGGTGTGTTAAGGGGGAGGTCACAGGCTCGAAACCTGTGACCACCCTTTTTTATAAAAAAAAATTTTAATTTTCTTTTTGAAAAAGCTAAAATATAAGTAAAAATAAGCTAATTTAATAAAAGGACTTATTACTAAAACTTAATAGATAAGCCAGAAATAAGCTATAAAGGATGACAACTAACTAAAACTAAACTAAATGATTTTAAGCTAAACTGCTTGAGCTTTTAAGATTCAATAAGCTAATGGCAAACCAATAAGCTGAAAACAGACTAAATCCTAGACCTAATTAGCACTAATGAGTAGGAATAAGCTAACAAAATAAGCTGATAAGTATATAAAAAGCAAAAAGACAACAGATTCAAAATCAGTTTAGAAGGACTTAGACAATATTTTAAGCTAAACTAGAGGACAAATAAGCACTTTAAATAAGCTGAAAACCTAAAACAAATAAGAAACTATACTCAAATGACTAAATTAAGCAAATGGGTTTAGAAAATAAGCTAGAAAGAAACAAGTTTAAATGACAGAGTACTCTTATTCTTTTTTGGCTTTTTTAAACTAACTTTAAGCTAAAATATTAGGACTAATAAGCACTTATCATAAGCTACAACCCAAAAATAGATTTAGCTTATACATTAAGCTATAAGAATAAGCCAAAAACAAACATTAAACAACTCTAAATAAGCTAGAAAAGACTAATGAAAAAGGCACATTACTGTTTTTGGTTTTTCTAAGATTTTGTAAAAGCTAAAACAGCTATATGCAGCCCTATTTCTAAGCATGAATAAGCTATTGTAAAAACTTAAAAAGTTAAAACAGATGAAGCTTGATATCCAATGAACTTATATTATCAAAATCAGACCCTTAAACAAGCTTAATCCAATCTAATTTTGCTGTTGAAAATTAGACTTTTAAAACTTTGAAGATGAGACTAAGACAGTTTTAGACTAAAACTCAAAAGACAAAAGCACACTTATACTAGATCTAATCTACTGCATTCATGACCAAAAACAAGCAAGAAAATGACACCAACAAGCCACTAATCAAAATCAAATCAAATAAGCTGAATTTTAAACTAAATTACCACAGATCCAAACCATGTTTAGATAATACCTAAAACTTGATATTTAAACTTTAAAAATTAAAACAAACTGATTTTTAGGCTTAATTTGAGCTTATCAAAACTGACTAAAAGGCCAAAAACAAACCAACAGTACTAACTCAGGTTAGTACTGCTAGTGCCAAACACCCCTTAAGTTTTATATAAATCATTTTAAGCTTAAAAACAGATTAAACTAAGCTATGAATTTCAAAGACAGATTAAAATCTAAGCCATTAAGAGACAAATAAGCAATTACTCAAAAAGAAAAAGCATAAGGTAATAAGCTAAGCTTATTGGTAGATTTGTCTAAGAAATAAGCAATTTGATTCAAAATAAAAGTAACATTAATCCTAATGATGAAAACTTAATATTTAGGGACAAAGTTACTAACAGTAAGACTAATAAGCAACAATAAGCATTGATTAAGCAGATAAGCAAAACAATAAGCTAAAACAAGAATTTAAGCTAAAAGAGTAAGGATAGTGTACCTTGATCCCAGCTAAATAAGGATCTGAATTGCTCTTAAGAGCTCAAATCTACAAGCTCTAGTTTGTTTGCACAAACTAGTAAAGGTTCCAATAAAGCCCCATCTAAATCTGTGCTTATCTTCCACATAAGCACAGTATATTTAGTGAGATTTAAGGTGAAGTAACAATTCAGTTAAGCTTTTGAAGGCTTAACTGAATAGAGATCTAGCTTATTAGTTAACTAGGAGCTTATTAGAGCTTATTAAGTCATATTCAAACCAGAAAAAAAAAAGTTTTTATAAGCTAAAGTAAAACAGAATTTATAACATTAAACAGCTAAATAAGGATCTGAATTGCTCTTAAGAGCTCAAATCTACAAGCTCTAGTTTGTTTGCACAAGCTAGTAAGGTCCAATAAGCCCATCTAAATCTGGCTTATCTTCCAACATAAGCTGAGGTATATTTAGGGGAGATTTAAGGTGAAGTAACAATTCAGTTAAGCTTTTAAAGGCTTAACTGAATAGAGATCTAGCTTATTAGTTAACTAGGAGCTTATTAGAGCTTATTATTCATATTCAAACCATTATAAGCTAAAGTAAAACAAAATTTAAAACATTAAGATTTAAAAGGAAATTTGCAATTTTATTAATATAGAAAGGTTTACAATACTGGAAAAGAGAATACAATAAGCTAAACGTTACAAATAAGCTACTAATACAAAAATAAGCTAAAACTAGACATCTCCAGTGTGTGAGAAGAGGTCTTCTTATATAGACGAGGGGAAGGATCCAGAACCTTAGGACGCTCCTCATCAACCAATCATGGCCCTTCAATCTTGATTAGTCTCCACGCCATATGATCTTGGCCCTTGATTTGATGGGACATAGGAATGTCAAACGTGTCAGGTGTCAGCTTTTAGAAGCACTTGAGGCATGGGATTGGCTTGATTTACCCTGCGTAAGTTTTGTGTAAAAGAGAGGGAAAATAGGTAAGAAATACAGTAATTTTGATCGGGGATGTTTTGACTTTGTGTGTTATAACATTGGGCTTTGACCGGGTATTGGGTTTGGGCCAGGAAATGGGTTAGGGATTAATAGATAATAGGGTTAACGTTGGCTAAGGTTGGTTAGTTTTAGGGACTAACGATGAGAATGAAAAAAGGACTGCTAGTGAAAGTTCCCAAGGACTAACGGTGTAATAAGTTTAGGGATAAATGGGTTAACTCTTGTTAAATATTTTAAGGCTTATTTTGGTTTAAGATGAATGCGCCTTCGGCTTCAGTTTTCTACGCTCTTTCCAGTCTTGTGCTTGAATTTGTCCTGTTTTGGCTTCATTTTTGTCTTTTTGTTAATATCCGATACCTGCACAGTAAACAACGCAAAACAAGCAAATACATGGTATTTTCTATCCGTTTTTTAGTCATTTAAGCACGTTTTTCTAGGTAAAAGGTATGTGTATTTAAGCACATACCAAAATCCCCCATACTAAGCTATTGTCGTGTCCTCACGCAATGTCATAAATTCAAGCTTAGAAAACCAAAAATTTCAACCCCCTTAGACTAATTACCTCGAAAAGTAGCTAAGTGTTCATCTAAGGGGATTAAGAAATCACTAGTTTTGAAAAGCACCCCGTTTTACCATTTTTTATGCATTTATTCATAACTTCACGGAACAAGAAACACTAAAAAGGATAAATTCATCGTCCTCGATTTTTCACCTGCCCCATACTAAGCTTAAAAACGAAATCATTGTTAAATACAAGTTAAAATGCTAACACTACTCATAAAAGCTAATTGTGTATGCATAGCTACTTTCCGCTCCCTTATTCCTAAATCTCTAAAGATTTTATTATTATCATTATTGGTGACAAATAAATTAATGCCTTATTCACATAAAGTAAACCCGGTTTAGACCACAATTAGTTTGAAATCCTTTCCTAAAGAGACGATATGGTGAGAATAAGGTCCACATTAAGGTTCTAATTTCGCATGATTTAGGGGTTATCCTTTTTATTTCATCCGAAACAACTCAACTACGAGTCCAGAGACGGAGGCTTTATTTAGATAACCCCGGAGTCGAAATTTGGCTTTATTCTTATTATTATTGCAACATTATTAAACCTCGGTCCTTTAAACAACTGCCACATCGGTATGCGAGCCGACCATGGTCCAGGAGTCTTATTTCGACCTTGGTAATTTCCTCAACCTTTTAGAAGGCTGCAACATCGGTTGTGAGCCGGTAAGATGCAGCAAACTTTTATCAGTCTTGGATTATTATTACTATGTGCCTTATTTTAAAGACTGCCACATCGGCAGCGAACTGACCAGAGACAGTAAACCTTTATCAGCCCACAGTTTTTATTATTATTATTACCTCCACCCTTTAAACGACTACCACATCGGTTGTGAGCCGGCAAGAGGTAGTGGTCTTATTTCGGCTTCAGTTTATTATTATTATTATTAGCCAAATTTCAAGTCCTGCGGTCTTTTAACAACTGCCACATCGGTTGTGAGCCGACAAGAGACAGTAGCCTATTTCCCCGCAACACTGACAAAACCTCGATGTGTACCTTACTTTCACCAGAAGGAATCTCTACGAAGTGATTTAAACTAAGAATCGCAAAAACCTAAAGTAACTTTATTTATTCAACAATTATATAACATTTATTAAGCTGATGGGAGCAAAAAGCCACAATTAACCTCTATGAGCTCTAAAGAGATCCAACTACTCTATGTTTAGCATCTAACTTATATAAAACTCTATCATTTTTCGTTCTTCGCAAATTTAAAATCTTTAATAAAAAGATCCGCGAATGCTTAGTCTAATAAAACAAGCTTTGCATATTTAAAGTCTATCATGGAAACTTGCAAACTCTTGGCTTTTTCAAGCTAGAATTCGCGTTTTAAAGCTTCTTGTATAAAAGACTAGCAAAAGCTTAAATTTATATAAGTTAAGGGGCAAGCAAGAGCGCAACATGCTCGATCAAGTCAAAATTTATTCCTAAAAAGACAAAACATCGTGTCAAAACACTTATTGTATTTTTGAAAAAAAATTAATTTTGGCATATTTTTCACATATTTTTGGTGAAAAAACGAGGTTACGTGAAGACAACGACTGCAAGTATGATCAAATCGATAAATACCCCTATACTAAAACTACACATTGTCCTCAATGTGAGACTGTCACCCCCATACTAATTTCATGGCATAATCTAAATATTAAGGGGTCACTACGCAAATCTAAAGCCGTTTATTAATTATGCTAATAGATAAACGTTAATCAATAAGATCTAGGATATCATATATAAGCATGTGAAGGATTGAAGATCGAGTGAACGATGGACAAAACCATGAGCACGAGAGCCTTCAAAATCCGGGCAATCCTGGACATAAAATACAAAACACGAAACACGAGAAAGGAAGAGGCGAGCCTCCTCACATCACACTTATTAATAAATATTAATATACTACTACTAAGGATAAGAACGGGTTGCCAGCCACGAAGAGCTTATTTTTGTGCGAGTCTCTAGTTTGACTCTCCCCATATCATCGTGATATTAGGGATAAAACACGTGGAAGAACAAACTTCCATTAATATATGCCACCAGCTTTAGAGAAGAAAAATGAAAAGCGAAGATGCCGGGGTCAAAAATGATATCCTCACTCTCGGAGGAGAGAGGAAGAAAAGAATCCACCGGATAGGTGAAATAAGGAAGAAAAATTCAGATAACATATGTGAAGGAAAGATAATGGCGATCCTCAAAGGGTAAGCTCACATATGTTGGAGAAAAAATTATCTCATGAATCCCGGGGTCGAAAACTTTGTCCTCGGTCATCAAATCATCAATTGGAGCATCGTACAAAATCTTCTTCCAATCATTCGCTTTAGATTCCAAATCAAATAAATCATCATTCTCTTCGAGAGGCGGTTCATCGGTGAACCCCTCGAGAATGGAAACAACACTTATCATTGGTGTAGATGAATCACGGTGAAGTAAAAGCTCAACGTCGTCACTAGGAGTGAAACACTCATCCTCATTAGAATCGGAAAGAGGTGTGACTAGGAAAGTCGACTCATCAAGGTTGGAATCATAAGAATCCTTGCACTCGATGTCCTCTAACACCTCATCAAAAAGAGGATTTACGTCACTAGAGATGTATTCGTCATCGAATTCGAAAAGAGGGTTCGAGTAAATTTTAAAATTAAGTAGGGTTTGCCCTAAAAATAATGCTTAACATACTTAAAGAATTTTTTCTTTTGTTGGGACGACATCCCTTTCATAACAAAATGCCCCGCATAGTAATTTGCAATGTCAGCAAACAATGAGGTACTAGAATCACCACGAAAAGATATCATTCCAAGGGTCTCGAGAGGAAATGTTTCGTTAATTTCCTTTTTCTCAAGATCACTTTGATGAGGGTTCTCTAATCTAGACAAATGGCCGGACCGCGAGATTCTCCGCTCCTTTTTTATATCACAATAATGACATCGAATTTTTAGGAGTAGGAGAATTCCACCGAGCAGATCTCATCTCGGCTTAGCATCTTGCTTAGTAAGAAGATATTTGAGAGCCGAGTGGTCCGTATACACTATGGTCTTTGATAAGACTAAGTAAGGCCAGAATTTCTCGAAAGCATATACTACGGCTAATAATTATTTTTCCGCTCGTATGTAAATTGCATGAGCATCCTCCTGGTCTTACTTGCATAGTGTATAGGCTGAAAATGTTTGGTCTTACGTTGCCCCAAGACTGCACCTACCGCATAATTACTGGCGTCGCAAATAATTTCAAATGGTAGGTCTCAATCGGAGGCAACTAAAATCGGGGCTTTGGTTAACTTCTTTTTAAGTATATTAAATGCTTCAATACATTCTTTTGAGAAAATAAACGGAGTTTCTTTTTCAAGAAGATGGGTCATCGGCCGGGCGATTTTAGAAAAATCTTGAATAAATCGACGATAGAACCCGGCGTGACCTAAAAAACTTCGAACGCCTTTGACGGAAGTCGGATGAGGGAGTTTAGCTATAACATCAACTTTAGCTTTGTCGACCTCAATCCTGGACTTTGAAATCTTATGTCCTAGAACAATGCCTTCTTTTACCATAAAATGACATTTCTCCCAATTTAGAACTAAATTAGTGTCTTCGCACCGTTGTTTTTTTTTTAAAAAAAATTAAAGAATTTGTTCTATAGGAGAGGCATGACGAGAAAGAATCCTCGAAGACCGAGAAATCGTCCATGAAGACCTCCATTGTTTCCTCGATTATGTCGTGGAAAATGGCCATCATGCACCTTTGGAACGTGCCCGGAGCATTACATAAGCCGAAAGGCATGCGTCGGTAGGCAAACGTCCCATAAGGGCAAGTGAAGGTAGTCTTCTCTTGGTCTTGCGGGTCAATTGGAATTTGAAAATATCCCAAAAATCCATCTAGAAAACAATAATATTCATTTCCCGCGAGTCTTTCGAGCATTTGGTCCATAAAAGGCAACGGGAAATGATCTTTACGAGTCGCATCATTAAGCTTTCGGTAATCTATACAAACACGCCATCCGGTAACTAGTCTTGTAGGAATTAACTCATTATCTTCATTTTCAACTACGGTCATACCACCCTTCTTGTAGTTTAGTGCGGCTGCTGAAACATATCCTTCAATATTGTCTTGATAGCCCGAAAAAGTGTTGCCATCGGTGGCAGGACACTGTCGGTAAGAATGAGCACCACCACAAGTAACACAAGATTCCTCAACAACTTTTACGGAAGCTGGAGCTGGGGTTACTTGATGTTGTTTAAACATCGCGGTCATGGCACTAGTCACGACACTGGCTACGGCACTAGCTATCTCTGAAGAATCAACATTACTTGCTTTCACTTGAGAAAGAATCGGTTTGTTTTTTGAATTACGAACTTTTGATTTGTTTTCATAATTTCACACATCTTGTCACTTCTAATCCAAAAGAAGCCACGTGGCGGCATACAGAATTCAAAGAATCTTGATCGGATGGTTTAAAACCATTGTAGAAGGTATCGGTTGAATATGCAATTCGTAAAAACCATGATGAGGCATGCTCGAAGGAGATCCTTGAATCGGTCCCATGCCTCATAAAATGTTTCATCAAAACGTTGTTCAAAATTTGAAATTTCATTCCGGAGATTTGTTGTTTTTGAGGGAGGAAAGAAATGGTTAATAAACTTAGACACAAGATCGTCCCAAGTGAGAATAGAACGAGAAGGTTCTTTGTCATTGCCAAATCCGGCTGACCATCGATAGAAAATGGGAAAAACATCATAAGCTTAATCGATTCTCGAGCACATCTTTGTACTTCAACATAAAGTAATCTTGTTAAAATACGAATAGAGCATGAGGAATCTTCTTTCTCAAAACCGAGAAAGGGATTGTTTTTTGAAGTTACAGATTGCTTAACTATTCTGAGCCTCAGAAATGCTCAGTCGGGAAAAATTGGGTGGTAACACAACGATTGCCTCCGCATAACCCTCGGTGGGTGCACGGAGTAATTCCTCCATAGTACGTTGATCGGCCATCGTAACTACGGGAGTCTCTACATAAGAAAATGGTTCGACTCTTTGTATAGAACGTTTACGATTACGACGTTTCGGAATCATAGAAGTAGGATTCGTAGAAGGTTCACCAACAAATTTTGACGAAGAGCGAGTTTGCATACACTAAGAACAAAATAAGAGAAAAAAGAAAAATATTTTTGTAACCGATAATCAAACAAGTGTACGGTAGCTCTTTAGAAAACGCACAAAGAAGCGGAGGAGCGGGTAAGCGCGAAGCGTTTTAAAAACCTTCTCCTTTCGGGTCGAAGATCGTCGGATCAAGCCTCCTTATACCTCTCTTATAGTTTGTAATCTAAATGTGAGCCGATTTCACAAGTGACACAACGATTGTTTTGTTATTTTACAATTTTTTTGGTTTTTTAAATACTTTAGGAAAAGTATTTTTGGTTTTTTCTAATAAATTTTTAGACTTAAAGAGCTAAAACTGATTGGCTTTTAAAAGCATTAGCAAATCTCTAATAAGCTAATAAGAAAAGTAAATACGCTGAAACAATAGTGGTAAGTATTCCTGCCTGTCACGCGGGTGACCCGGGTTCGTTCCCCGGCAACGGCGCCAAAAATTGATTGATCTCCAAATTCATATATAAGGATAATATCAATAATAGTATAGTAATAAGTATTCCGTAAGGATTTAAGAAGATTACTTTTAACCAAAGTAAAACCTCCCGGGCGTTTCCTCGATGTAGCGTGAATTAAGAATCGGTTAAGTTCGTGATCGCGTGCTTTGAATAATTTCAAAGATTTTGATTTTGGATTCTAATTCTACTTATGAAAATGCAAAAACAATTACAAGCAAGCAAACAACTAAGGCAAATAAGTATTTAAGCTAGAAAACGTTAGCGGGAATTTTAAAACGCGACTAATTACCTAAACTATTAAAAGTTAACCCTAAAAATGTTTTTTTATTTTTTATAAATCCTAAATGATAAACAATAATTTTAGAAAAAAGAACTATATTTTTTTTACTTTTATTTTATTTATTATGAATTAAAAACCAATTTAATCTAAAAATAATATAAAAATTATTAAACTAATTTATAAAAATCTGGAAAATTTATAGAAAAGTACTTTGAACAAATCTAAACTTAAGAAAAATAAAATGGAAAAATAAGCTGAAACAAATAAGCAGTAATTAAGCAAATAAGCTTAAACTGAAAAAGAAACTATATTAATTTAATGGTGCAAGTTATAAACGAAAAAGTCCCAAGGGCAGTTGGTGATGAGTGTGTGTGTTGAGGTGTTGGTGTTATAAAGGAGAGGTCACAGGTTCGAAACCTGTGGCCTTTCTTTTTTACAAATCATTTTTTTATTTTTTTATTTGAAAAAGCTAAAGTACCAACTCAAATAAGAACTTTTTGTGAAATGTCTTTTTCTAAAAACTTAAAATAAGCTGGAAATAAGCTACTTAAACGTGATAGTTTAGAACTTTTAGACTTAAAGAGCTAAAACTGATTGGCTTTTAAAAGCATTAGCAAAACTCTAATAAGCTAATAAGAAAAGTAAATAAGCTGAAACATACCCTCACCTAAACCTAAAAAGCTTTAAGGACTAAAAATAAGTAAAGAAAATAAGTTGAAAAACACTAAATAAGCTTTAAGACAGCAGACTTT
>BQNB010039196.1:10615-48228 GCA_026074375.1 Tanacetum coccineum | reverse complement strand
TATTCTCTCTCTCTAACTTTCTCTCTCTAGTTTATATTTGTGTGAAATCAAGGAACCTTCAATTGGTATCAGAGCCCAGGTTTTATCTTGGGGCAATAAGTGATTTGTGGTTATTTGGTTAAGCTCATTCGGTTTATTTGTGGCTACTTTTCATTCGGCTTATCTTTCTACATAGCTTATTTGATTAAAAAGTCTAGCATTTTTCTTTCTATATCATACCCACATGGGCTTATTAAACATATTTTTCTACGTGCTAAAAGTGTTTAACAGATCACGGATTGTATCAATTTGTTGTTTTGGTTTGTTTTGTTGGTATCCAATACTGTTAGTAATTCCCAACGTAGCCTAGTCTTTGAATTTCATTACGGGTATAATCCATTAGTGTGTGTGAATCTCTTGTCCTTGATGTATCCATTATTTTTGCTAATTTTTTTATGAGTATTTGTGGTTTATGTGCGTCAAACAGTAGGTCTTATAACTCCTTTTTATTAGCTTTTCATAGCTTACTTGTGTCAGCTCTATTTTAAAGTAGTGTTTGGTTTTTGCTTATTTTTCTTAACAAGGTCTAATCTTTTTCGCATAAAAACCATAACCACTTTATTTTTCACACGTTTTGTAGCATATTCGTGCTTTAGACAGCTTATAGGAGATTATTTAGAGTTTTAAAATGTGGCGTATCTTGTGACTAAACCTGCTTATTGTGGTTCTCTCCATGGCTTCGTACCTTATTTTATGTTAACAAAGTCCTTGTAGCGGTTTGAAGAAGATTGTACTATCTCTTTTGTTTCCTAGCCGTTTATAAGCAAAAGAACAAAAGGTGCAAAATGACAACAAGTTGTACTTCTTGATAGTGACTAGTAGCGGTTTGCTATCTATATCAGGCAGCGGTTTGGTAATATAACAAGACAACGGTTTGAATAGGTTAGGTAGCGATTTTAGTATAGGTGCACGGTTTAACATTTATCTTGGCCCTACCTAAACAAAACTTTGTCTAATTGAATACTTGGTAGCGGTTTGGTCATTAATCAGGTAGCGGTTTGATCTCTGTAATAGATTAAAGCTTTAACGAGTTTGTTTCGTCGTGTTTCGGGTTTTACGGTTTTGAGTTTCGTTTGTTAGCGGGTCCTCTAATGACTATCATTACGATCGCGGTCCTTCTACGATCATCGTAGTATATTTGATTTTTATCAAAGATAACCGTATGACTCCGTGAGATACAAAACAGTTTTGTTTATATACTTCGAAAGTTAAATGAAGAAGACGACTACTGTTGGGAGGGAAAGTTTGTTTTTATTAAACTAATTTAAAAAATACACATGCAGTCCCTGGACTTCAAGACCAATTCACCTCTCGTCCTCAGTTGGTTTGTTAAACCCTCATACTTGAAACTATATTACACCGTTAGTCCTTAGTACCTATTTAACAGCCGGTTAGTCCTTCAAAGCAAACTGTTGTTGCATCGTTAGTCCCTGCAACTTTAATTAACAACCGTTAAGCACTCTACATGGATTTCAATTGCACCGTTAGTCCTTGAATGTGTTTTAATCAACCATTAATCATTTTAAGCTCAAAGTTTTTCACCGTTCGTCCTTTTAGCTCAACAAATTGTTAACAAAATTTCCAATACTTTAAATACAACAACGATTTCACCAACAACAATTATCATTTCACAGTTTCTTCTTGATTTTGTAAAATCCCGTAAAAGTTTACTCTTTTCTCAGTTTAAATCATAGATTTGTAAAATCCCGTGAACTATAATTTCTTTCTCATAACCACAACATCAATCACTTTATCTACTTAAGATCCTTAATTTCATTTCACACATCGAATTTCAATGGAATCTTCAAATTCAAATTCAAAAGAGAGAGAGCTTCAACTGACGCAACAACTCGTAAAACAAAGGCACTCCTACTGCATGACATGGTTTGAACAGCTCAAGATACATCTTCGTGATCTCTATCTCAACAATTCGTCACATGCTGTTGATGCATTTAAACTTGCATTTCGCACATTCTTCGGTGAAGAGCATTAGACTTTTAGGTTAAAGATGTTCCATAATCTGGATCAGTTAAGGCTACAACTTGAAAGAGAGAATCTTTATGAGGTTAATGCAAAGACTTGTCTTGAATTACTCCGAACACAGTTCAAGGAATTTTTTGCCTCAAAAGGGGTAAATTTATCGGATCATCTGAATCAAGGTTGGCAACAAGATTTCAAAGAATACACGCTCTGCAAACCTGATACTTATAGAAGTGATTTAGTCAGGAACCTGGATATACTTGAAATGGTCATTCGTAGAGCTGTAATTACATATGGTAAATTACAGATGAAAGAAAATGAAGTTAATGCACGGCACTAAAGGTGACAGAAAAACCTTTAATGAAGCAACCTCATGAAAAGATGGTCAGATCAATCCGGTTCAAGCAGTGGATGCCAGTTTAGTTGTCACAGAAAGCAGTGAGATAATGTCTATAAATAACAGCTCAGAGAATGCACTAAGAAAATCAGTGAATGAAACTCAGATGCAAATGCAAGAGGAAAAGGTCGATATGGGTAAAGCATTAGATGTTGGGTTGGTTGTTATGGAAAGCAGTGGAACAAAGTCAGACAAGCAAGATACAAGCAGCAGATCAGGGAACTATACCACACATGTTGTGGATGCATATATCAAGCCAGTAAATGACCAAGAGTCATTTGCTGAGGTACAATTGACTGCTCAACATAATATACTTGCTAATGAACAACAACATTTTGAATAATCTAAACCCATTTATGACACACATCTATTGGAAAAGGTTGATAGCAATACCACTCCTGATTAAACAAATATGTGTCATAGGGGAGGATAGATCGACCAGAATGCTAAAAAATGTCAAGTTTCATGTCCTTTACTTGATCCATCATTTGATAACATGACAACCGAATTTTTAAACCAATCTCTCGAGTCTGAAAATATTTCTCTCAAAAAGACCGTTGCCCAACTTCAAAAAGATTTTTCAAGAATGGAAGCACACTGTGTTAACATGGAACTTAAATATCAAAATAAAGCTTTAAAAGACGGGCAACATGGTTAAATTTTGAATGAAACAAGTAATGAAGCCCAAATTAAAAAGGAAATTGATGTTTTGGAAACAATAAACATTGAACTGGAAAGTAGTGTGGCTAAATTACTTGCAAAGAATGAGAAGTTAAATAAAGAAAATGAGAATTTAAAACAGACTTACAAAGAACTTTATGATTCTATCAAAAAGAGACGAATTCGGACTCACTTATTGCTCAAGTAAATAGTAAGACAGTTGAAAATGCTGATTTAAAGGCTCAGGTTCAGGAAAAGGTTTTTGCGAATGCAGCATTAAAAAACTAATTAAGAAAGTTAAAAGGAACTAGTGTGGATACTAAGTTTGCAAAACCATCAATCTTAAGGAAACTGGTTTTACAACCACATAGACACCAATTAGTTATTAGACAACCGACTGCGTTTAAGTCTGAACGATCTAAATTTTCAAAATCTCGGTTTCCTTCCTAATTTGATGTGATTAACGATTTGCCAAAACCAGTTACTTCTCATTATTTGTCTAAAGTTAGAGAATCTGTGTTTGTAAAACCTCATCATGTGATTGCATTTGGATCATCTAGGAATAATTCTAAAGAATCATATGGGTTAAATGACATGGCTCATAAGTACTATCTAGAGGTAGCTAAGAAAAAGACACAAAACAAAAATACGAATCTTAAACCTAGTGTGATGCATACTACTAGCCTTCAAAACACTACTAATGGTAGCAAACCAAAACCTAGGAGCAACAATCAAACATCTAGGAGTTTGCCTGTACCTAAGAGTAGTCGTGAAATGTTAAATGATGTGCCACTAGTAGATCACTCTAGGAATTCTAGTTTCTTTTCGGACTCTAAACACTTTGTTTGCTGGACTTGTCAAAAATGTGTCTTTAATGCTAATCATGATGATTGTATTACAAAATTCCTAAAAGAGGTAAATTCTCGTAATAAGGTTTAATCCCCTAAGTCTAGAAACAACATCAAACCCGCACAAAGGATACCTAATGTAAACAAACCTAAAAGATGTATCTATAAAAGATATAGTTTTTTTCCCAATAAGTCCTCCGTTGTACATGAGAAACCAAACACTCCTAGATCTTATCTTAGGTGGAAACCGACAGGTAGAATTTTCAAGATTACTGGTCTTAGGTGGATACCTACTGGAAAGATGTTCCACCGAATAACACATACCAAAGTTGACATGTGAAACCTCCAAATGGTTTAAATGATGATATCACTAACCCATATGAATGCGATCAAACTCTTAATGTCAGTGCAAGTACTCTTAACTTAAGTGCAGGTATATCTTGTAATCCTAAAAAGTAAAGACCCAATGTTTGGTTGCCGAAAATAATGATATCTCATAAACAAGTGGTTCAAGGGATTCAAATTTGATGCACATAAATGATGACGTTTGAACAAAATGGTTCAAGCCTTGTTCTTTAAAGTTTTATGGCGTCTGCAGACAATACTTCAAGCCTCGTTCCTTAAACAAAAATATGTATGCTTCAGTGCGCTTTATCTTCAAAAGAAGAGAAATCTTCTTGTTTTTGACCATTCTCATCAACAAGTTTCATATTTTCCCATGCTTGTTCAGTCATTAAGTGGATCGACGTACATTAGCTTGTATTTTAATTCACTAGATTAATCAAAAATGGCAATCACATATGCAATTTTGAAGGGGAGAATAGTGAATCAAATATGATCAATACAGTTCAACTTGGTCTCTCAATATGTATGAAATGGTCAAATTGACTCTGGATTATATTTCAGACTCGACAAACTCAGTTCTTCTTCTCCAACACCTTATGTGCCACTTTATAATCTTTCTTCAGACCCGAGTTCTGAAGAAACAACTTTATAAGGGGTCATTCCATCAAATTTGCTTCAGCTTAACCAACCATTTGATACTCTCACTAAGTTGACTGATATGTGTGAAAACACATATCCATTTATATCAAAAATAGACCCTAAAAAGACAAAATTTATTGTGTAGGTACGGATAAAGCAAAAATCACAAGAAAATGGTTAAAACCGGGCAAACACGAACACAGGAACGGAAGAGCACGCAAAGAGCCGGGAGAAAGCTATCAAAAGTCAAAAGTGGTCAACTCAAGTCAACCTTTGGTCAACCTAAGTCAAACCACAAAAAGACAAAAACTCCAAATATTTCCAAATCAGTCCCTCATAATTCTCAAAATTGCAAAATTGGTCCCTAACTTTAAATGGGCTAAAACCTTTTATAGTTAACACCCGTTAACTATAACCCAAGCCCGTTATCTATAATAACCCAAGGCCCATTTCTTTTTATAAAACCCGAAGTCAAAGCCCAAATATAAGCCAGTCAAACACCCTCCTAAAACGTTTATAGTTTAAAAAAGGCGCGAGAGTTTGTTTTTACTATTCATTCGTCTCCTTCGTTTAACCACAGGGATAAAATCAAGGGGCAAATGGTAATTGGCCATGTGGATCAACAATTCAAGGGATAAAGTTCATCTTGGCAGGGTTAAAACGTCACACAAGTATCTCATTGGCCAATTCCAAAGAGGAATGCCACGGTGGACATAAAAGAAACACAATGAAATGATTGGATTTGTACTATTTCACTCACAAAACAAACACACAAGTGTCACATCACGGATTGCCACGTTGGCAATCCGTGTGCTCACACTTGTGATCCAATGGTGAAAATAGAGCATCCAATGATTGGATTCGATCAAAGGGCCAAGAAAGAGAGAGCGTGTAGCGGAATTTGCATCTGGAAGCTTCATCAACTGGCTATATAAAGCCCTTCATCCTCACACACGAGAGCATCTTTTTCTTTTTTAGTTTTTAGCTTAACTTTTAAAATAATTTTAGCTTATGTAATGTTAGGTTGTAAACTTTAGCTTTTTAATTTCAGTCAATGTGATTCAGCTTTTAAAAATCTTGTAATTTTCTAGTTAATGAAATAAAGTTTTCCTTTAGTAAAAATTTCATAAGATTCTCAATAAGCTCTTGTGTTTATGTATTGTTTGATAAGCTCTTATAAGCTCTCACAAGTCTCTAAGCCTGTGATTGAGCTCAATTGATCATTTAATCTACTAAAACTCTAAAATCAGATAAATACCTTGACTTATTGAATTTTGAGCTTATGGAAGGGAAGCTAGCAAAGGATGAGCTTCCATGGACTTTTACTGGCTTATTTTAAATAAGCCAGAGCTAGTAGACAAGCTCTTTGAGCCTTTTAAGCTTTTGTTTAGCTAAAGCTTATTGTAAGTCTTCATTTCAATTTCTGTTTCTAAATACCTAGTGTAGTTTTGCTTATTTGCTTATCAATTGCTTAATCTGCTTTCTAGTTGCTTATTTGTGTTTTACATTATCATATTGTGCTTATTTGATCATGTCTAGTTATATGTTTTCAGCTTGTGCAGTTTAGATTTCATTTTGCTTTATATTATTTCATAAATCATAAAAACCAAAAAAGTAATTAGCATAATTCCTAAATCTGTGTCTCTTGCTTATTAGCTTATTAATATAAGCTCATTAGAATAG
This sequence comes from Tanacetum coccineum, assembly GCA_026074375.1. Lineage (NCBI taxonomy): Eukaryota > Viridiplantae > Streptophyta > Magnoliopsida > Asterales > Asteraceae > Tanacetum > Tanacetum coccineum. The sequence goes on along the minus strand of BQNB010039196.1, from coordinate 41,637 downwards.
TCATAAGCTATTTGATATCTGGTATTTTGGTTTTGCTAGCTAGATTTTAAAATCTAAAGTTTAAATGGAATTTGTCTAGTATAAAGGAGTGTTTGGTTTAGTGGTGTTTGACTCCTTAAAGTCAAACTGAGTTGTGCAATTTGCTTGAGTTAGTTCCATTATCATTTAAATCCAGTAGAAAAGTTTTTTTCATAAGTTAGTTTTCAAAATCTAATAAGTTAAGGTTGATTTTATAAGCTGTGCACCAGGGGAGTTTTCTTTCTTTTAAGTAGCTAGTGATTTTTGAACCAAGCTCTCTTGAGTTTGGTTTTTGCCTGTTAAGTGTTCATACACACTCAATTAGAGTGTGTATTGCAGGTTGACCCACTTGATCACCTGCAAATTGGTTTTACCAATTCTACTTATTGCATCAAATAAGGTCTAATTGCAGTTCCTACTGCATTTACTTTTTGATCAAAATTTAGTTAGCTTAAGTAGGATTTAATGGTTAAAATTAAGTAGGATTTTAGTTTACACATTAGTAATCTAGGATTAAAGCTTATTTTAAAATTTGTAGCTTATTTGATAGGGTAAATTAGCTTTAAAATTTCACAAAAATTTCTAAAAAGCCAAAAATAGTAGTAAGATATTCTTAGTTTCTAATTTTCAAATTTTAGCTTATAGAGTTAGTTTTTATGGATTAGACTAATAGCTTACATATGGTTTGTTAAGTTTTCACAAGCTCACTTTCTGTCTTAGCTTATTGATGATTCTAGCTTAATTAGATTTTGAGTTTTAAGTGCTTGTTTCTGAGTTTGCTATTTTGATCATTAAATTTAGAAGTCTTTTAGTGTTATTGGTTAAATTAGCTTATCAAAAGTAGCTTCTACATATCTTAAGCTTTATAGAATAGCTTTTTGTTTTGAAAATGAGCTTAAAATGAGTTGTGTGCAATCAATTTAGTGAAATTTAGCTTTTTAACTCTCAAAAGCTTTGTTTCTGTAAACAGCCTATTTCACAAGCTCCTTTTAATAAGTTCTTTTTGTTTTTAACTCTTTTAAAAAGCATTTTCTTATAGCATTTAAGCTATTCTTTTAGAAAAGTCAAGTTGCAGTTACTAAGGTGCTTATTTGCTAGCTTATTTTTAAGCTCAAAGTGTCCTTAAGGACTGTTTGGGAGTTGATTTTAAGATTAGGCTTATTTAGTTTTCTAGCTTATTTAGTTGCTTATTTTTAGTTCTATTTAGCTCATTAGCTTAGGTTTAGCTTATTTAGTCTTAAATTTTAGCTTATTAAGGTTTCTAGCTTATTTAGTTTAAGAAAAACCAAAAAAAGTAGCTAAGTACTTTCTGTCGTATTATAAGCTGTTTAACAGCTTATTTAGTGCTTTTCACAAAAAGTTTCTTTTATTAAAAATGCTTATTTTCAAGTGCTTAACAACTTTTGTTCTTTAAGTTTTTAAAAATAAAAAAAGGGGAAGTGGAAATCGGGGGTGAGCAAGGCTCGAACCCCCGACCTCAACACCTCAACCCTTTTATAAACACACACACCACACTCCCTACCGCTGTGCCCTTGGGTCTTTTTCATAAGACTCTTGCACAATTAATTCTTTATATTCATTTTAGCCCAATAAGCTTATTAAGCTGTTTCAGCTTATTTCGTGGCTTATTTGATAAGCTGTGATTATAAGCTTATTTTTCCTAGGTTTTAAGTAGTATAAGCTATTTTCTGTAATTTTTCTAGAATTTTTATAGTTCGTTTAGTATTTTTAAACATTTATTTTCATTAAAAACTTTAAAAAATCATAAAAAATAGAAAAATAATCAAAAAAATATAAATCTTTTTTAGAAAATTTTCTTTTATCATAAAGTTCATAGGAAAATTAGTTTTGCTTTCGTAGGGTCTAAATTGCAAAATTTCATTTTTTAAAGAACGGGATTCGTTCCCGTTCTCGTTTTTCGTGTTTTAACGCTCATTTTAACTCCGTTTTTGTTCTAGTTTTCTTTAAACTTACTTTTTAGTCAAATAGAGTTCATTTAAAAAGAAAAATTTAAGTTAGGTTTAATTTTAGAAATTTAGGGTTTTTGACCTCCGTTTAGGGGTCCCGTTTTGCGTTTTTAGTTAAATTTTGATTTCCCGTTATTTGTTTTCATGCTTAATTGTTAGAGTTTGTTAATTTTAATTTTTAAAAGTAGATAATCAAATCATTCTTTGTTTCCAATTCAAATCATTGTCCGAGCATCAAACGTGGATTCAATTTCACAAGTCGTTGGGGAATAACGACCCGGGGAATCATACTTCCCGGTTAATATACGTATTATATTATATTATATATATTTGTGAAGATTTTCCTCTTACCTTTGTCCTCAAGGGTAATCTGGTAATTTTCCATCACATATTATATATTATATTTTACGTATATAGAATTGCTATATCAATTTTTGGCGCCGGTGCCGGAGACTTGTGATTAAGATTCTCTCGTTTGAAGTTTGTTGATAGTAATTTGAAGACCCTTTAATTTTTGAAAGTTTGTTTTTGTTAAAAAATAAAAAATATAAAAATATAAAAAATAAAAAGTAAAAAATATTTTTCTTTTCTTTTAGTATAATTATCATATAAAAAAAATCAAAAATATAAAAAATTGTCCATAATAAAAAAATAAAATAAACAACGTTGGTAAAAGAACACCAACAAATAATACCTTCAATTGAGGTATTATCCATTAGTAAGTTCCCAACTCGAATCAAAGATTTAAAAACTTACCATTTGTGTCATTTACGAAATACGGCTCACCTTAAAAAGTAAAATTTTTAAGAGCTACCGTGAAGTAAATTTGATTATTTGGTTTAAGTTGTCTATTTCGTTATCCGTTAAAATAGTTTGTTTTAAAAAAAATTAAAAAAAAAATAAAAAAAAAAAGAAAAAAAATTATTTTTTTTTAGTTTAAAATTTCTTTTTCTACTTTGTGCATGCGCACTCGTTCTCAAACCCGCAACCGTAACCGTCAACAACAAGCCCAACCGGCTGTTGTTCAACCATTTCATTTAGAAGAACCTGTTGTTAATCCTCCCTTAGTTCCGATGGCTGATAACCGGACTATGGCACAATTGCTCCAAGCACCCACCGAGGGGTACGAGGATGCAATTGTAATTCCTGAAATCAATGCTAATTTTGAGTTAAAGCATGGTTTGATCAATCTTGTTCAAAACAAACAGTTTTTCGGACATGATAAAGATGATCCACATGCTCACATCCGCTATTTCAATAAGATTACTTCAACAATGAGATTCCCAGATATCCCGAGCACATCAATTAAGCTTATGCTTTTTCTATTTTCTCTTGAAGGTTCAGCCCGGATTTGGCTAGAGAAAGAACCTCCTCGATCAATTTTGACATGGGATGATCTTGTTTCAAAATTCATTAATCAATTCTTTCCTCCTTCAAAAACGACAAATCTTCGTAACGAAATCACGAGATTTCAACAAAGATTTGACGAATCGTTTTATGAGGCTTGGGATCGATTTAATGACCTTCTTCGAGCATGCCCACATCACGGATTTTCAGAATTACATCAATTAGATACGTTTTACAATGCTTTGAATGCTAATGATCAAGATTCGTTGAATTCTGCTGCGGGTGGAAACTTTTTGGATAAGATGCCTCGTGAATGCTTGAGAATTATCGAGAGTAAATCCAAGGTTCGTAATTCACGAAACAAGGCAGTCATTGCTAAAGTGAGTTCAAATTCATCTACTCCCGGAATTTCACCAGATGTTGCTGCTCTTACAACCGAAGTTTCTGAACTTAAGAATATGATGAAGACTATGCTTATCGACAAACAAAACCCCAAGCTCCGCACCCCGAAAAGCGGTCGAGCAGAGTTGTGTAATTTTGGAGGTGCCTCATTCTTTTTAGAATTGTCCCAGCCACGATGGCAAGTTTATCGATGACAACAATCAAGAGTACGTTTCACAAGCGGGGGTGGGTGGGAGATGGCTGCAGCCAATTTTAATCAAGGAAATCCAATTCTAGACCTCGATGGTTGCAAACCCAAATCCGACCTCCTGTTTTTCCTCCGATTCAAAACAATCAAAACCGTTTCAATCAAAATCAAGGAAATAATTTCAACCAAAATCGAGGAACCAATTTCAATCAAAACCGTGGAAATAACTTTTATCAAGGTCAAGTGTATCAACCTCCGACTAGTCAACCACCAGTGTACCAAGCTCAACCTTATCAAGCTCATACTCAGCAAATGCAAGGTGTTTCAAAGACCGATTTTGAGAATTATGTCAAGGCTAATGATGCTGTATTATGAAATATGCAAAATCAGGGCCAATGTTTACAAAACCAGATGACAAATTTAACGGAAATGCTTTCTAAGCTTGTAAATTCCAATATCGCTTCATCTTCGAATTCAGGCTCTCTTCCAAGTAACACAGTTACTAACCCGAAGGAAGACTTGAAGGGTATTACTATCAGAAGTGGTACTGCTTATCAAGGACCTACGATTCCTATTTCTTCTCCTAAGGTAGTAGAACGTAGAACCGAGGTGACAAAGGACACGATTTTTCCTACTAATAACGGAATTACCGAAGACGTCCAACCTCCGGTTGTCCTAGTTGAAAAACAAAATCCAGTTTCTGAGCCAGATGTTGCTCCAGTTAGTGCACCGATGCCTAACCAAAAACCGTCAATTCCTTATCCCTCAAGGCGAAATGATGAAAAGCACCGTGAGAATGCTAATGAACAAAAAGAGAAATTCTACGAAATCTTCAAAGATATGAGTTTCGAAATTAGTTTCATGGATGCTTTGACTCTAATGCCCAAGTTTGCTTCAACTCTTAAAGCCTTAATTGGAAATAAAGAAAAGCTTAGTGAGATGGCTAGGACCCCTTTGAACGAACATTGCTCGGCGGTCATACTTAACAAGTTACCCGAAAAACTTGGTGACCCCGACAGATTCCTTATTCCATGTAAATTTCCCGGAATGGATAAGTGCTTAGCCTTGGCCGATCTTGGCGCAAGCATAAATCTCATGCCATTTTCCGTGTGGAAAAAGCTTAACCTTCCAGACCTGACTCCAACGTGCATGACACTAGAACTAGCGGACCGTTCGATTTCACGACCGATTGGTATTGCTAAAGATGTCAACGTTAAAGTTGGTGTATTCCAGTTTCCAGCCGACTTCGTGGTCGTAGATTTTGAACCAGACCCTCGAGTACCTCTAATTCTCAGGAGGTGTTTTCTTAAGACCAGTCGTGCTTTGATAGACGTGTACGAAGGTGAATTAACCCTTAGAGTAGGAAATGAGGCCATTACTTATAATCTTGATCAAACTTCAAGATACTCGGTTAATTATAATGATATGACGGCGAATCGAATCGACGTTGTTGAATTAGCTTGTAAAGAGTATTCTCAGGAAGTTCTAGGATTTTTAGACATGATCGCCAGTGGCAATCCCACTCCCGGATATGACCCGATAGTTTCAAATTCTTCTCCGACTCTCACTCCTTTCGGGGATAGTGATTTTCTACTTTTAGAAGAAGCTGATGCTTTTCTTGCTCTAGCCGACGATCCAACTTCACCGGAAGTTGATGAACTCTGTTATGACCCAGAAGGGGACATTCTTATTCTTGAAGCACTCCTTAACAGTGATCCTTCTCCACCGCCAAACCAAGGAAATTATTTGCCAGAAATTAGAAAGGAACTTAAAATTTGTGAAGCCTAAACTGCCAAAACTTCAATTGATGAACCTCCTGAGGTTGAACTTAAGGACTTACCGCCTCATCTCAAATATGCATTTTTGGAAGACAACAACAAGTTGCCGGTCATAATTGCCAAAGATTTGAGTGTCGATGAAAAGACCGCTCTCATAAAGGTTCTAAAGTCCTGAAAGCAAGCAATTGCTTGGAAACTTTCCAACATTAAGGGTATTTACCCAGAATTTTGTTCTCATAAAATTCTAATGGAAGACGATTATGAACCATCGGTCCAACATCAGAGAAGGGTTAATCTAAAGATCCATGATGTCATTAAGAAAGAGGTTGAAAAACTTCTTGACGCTGGATTGATTTACCCACTCTCGGACAGTCCTTGGGTGAGCCCAGTGCACTGTGTGCCAAAGAAATGAGGAATGACCATAGTGACCAATGATGAAAATGAGTTAGTACCGAATAGACTTGTAACGGGATGGTGAGTTTGTATTGATTATCGCAAGTTGAACGAAGCTACCCGAAAAGACCACTTCCCTTTGCCGTTTATGGATCAAATGCTTGAAAGACTCGCAGGAAATGAATACTATTGTTTCCTTGATGGTTTGAAACCAATCATGTAACTTTGAACGAATGACGTATATATTAAGGCGTCGAGATTCGCCACAGTCTATAGATTCTAGTGTAACCCGGGTTCCCACATAGCTTCGGACAACGTCATAAAACAAGACAATAAAGTCCGATCCCCAAGTCCATAAATGTTCCTCATGTCAGCGAGACATACAACATCCAATGATGGATTTCTATTTAGTCTGATGTTTCACCCTCCGATGAATTACTCAATAAACACTACTCTAGTTTATGTCAAAGTCTTCAAGCTGTACATGTATGTTACCGTTGTGTGGGTTTGTAATTAAGTTTTCAAGTTTTAAAATATATATTTGCAGACTTTACCAAAACAACACTTTTGGACAGGCAGTGTACCCTGTCAGATGAGAGATTTCGAGTAGAGTATGGTTCTATCACTAAGAGCGAGAAATAACTTTCAATTTATTAATATGTTAGTTATCTAAACTAAGTTAATTCTATTCTATGCTAAACCTATGCTAAACCTATGATAAACCTATGTTAATCCTAAATCTAACGGATAAGGGGTTTTCAGCCTGAGAGACTGGCACGGGTTTTGTGGTGACTAAAATCAACTTAAGACACTAAAACACACGCAAGCAAATTAACCTCCAAAGAATAAAAGAGAGCATTCTAACCAAATATAAAGAAAAAACTGTATTAACCATTATTAATCCAATCAGAACGTTGGTTTGTTTATTTAGTGCAATGATTACTTATCTCGAGGCGGCATATCATTCTTAAGACTTAGGCGGTACTTCTTCCTAAGACCTAGATACAAAGAATTCTGTCACAATTAAATGTATCCGTATAAAGCATCTATCTTGCTGATTAAATCTATCTTAGGGGATTAAAGCAATTTATGAATCCTTGTTAAACCCTTAGCTTCAGAGACTTTACCCACTTGTACTGCTTAAAGTCAATTCATAACTAGTAGTTCTAACTAACCAAGTCATTACCAATTAATAAAAACGAAGCTCGTTATCCCAATGGTCACCAGCCGGACAACTACTCTCGCAATATAAAGGCAGAAGATAGGTTATTATTCGTGATCCTATTTGGTCTAGAGTGTATAAACACTATAATGATAGCCATCCCGGCAATCTTGATTTACTTGGACCGTATCACTAGATGCCCAATTTGAATGATAGGCTCGTCATACAAAAGGCACGTAAACAAGTATAAACTGATTACGCAAAAACAAGCAATCAAACGATAAATTAAGCAATCAAGATAAATATAACCAAAACATACAGACTCATAGATAAAAGCTAATACCCGAAGGAATCAGCTTCATAACGTCAAATCCTATAGTACAAGAGTAATAATTTAGTCAAGGTAAACTAACCGAGTTAACGAATGATACCAAAAACTAAACGATTACAAGAGTCTAGGAGACTGCAAGTTGTTTTCTATGGAATTAATTACGTTGCAAGACCGCTTCTGCTCTTCTCCTCTTCTGAAAATCGACTTTTATGGTTTAGGTATCAAAAATATGATTTAGAACCCTAAAAACCCGTTTTTAGGTTTTCTATATATAAGGTCTGGAATATGGTCGGGGTTTCTTGGAGTAGGGACCACGTTCGATATCTTCTAGAATATTTTATTTCCATAACTTGAATATGACGTATTGGTCTTCTCTGGATACGGCGTATTGGATCTTGTTCCTTTGTGGTCTTTGGTTGAGTGCCGGCATAGATACGCCGTATCTTCCTTGATGGATACAGCGTATTGCATGTCAGAACAACAATCTTCAAATGTCTTCGTTTAAGCTCCAGAATGCATGCCTTTTTGCTAATCTTCACCAAGTACTCCATAATTATATGATTCTCTCAAATAACAAAAGTTAAGAATAATTCTTTGCAATAATTATACAAAATGGGTTATTTACATAGGATAAATGATGCTATAAAAGTAACGTTATTTGATGTCATCAAATATCCCTCCACTTGAATCCTACTTGTCCTCAAGTAGCCTTTAGAAGTTTATGAAAATGTATCCCTAAGGATTTTTCCGTTTAAGCATTTATTTGATCTATTACAAGTACACAACCAAACACCTCACGAAATAGGTAGATGAAAACACTCAAATCACTCAACTAATCTATGTGGTAACATGTAACTAATTCGCTCAATTGCTCGGTCATGACGAGTATTCTATCATAGGCTTGGCAAGGATACACATCTCCACCACTAGAGCTAAGGAGTAACAAGTTTATAAAGGTAAAATAGGTTTTTATTATAAGGCTTAGGGTTGATCATTCTAACAATCTTTCACCAAAAGTACCACACCAACAAGGCAGCTGAAATCCACCATACATGGCCGAACGACAGAATAGACATGTGTGTTCGATCACATCCTCATTTGAGTTTAACCAAGGGTTAGGATGAAGAATGATATAGGGTATGGATCTTCTAACTTTCACCAAAAGTAATAAACCAACAAGGCAGCTGAATCACACATACATGGCCGTAACGACGGAATAGACATGCATGACTCGATCACATCCTCATTCGAGTAAAACCCAAGGTTAATGATTAGGAAAGGGAAATAAATTGTTGTTAAATAAAAATTACAAAACAAATAGACTAAGTCCAAACAGATAAGGTACAAGTTGCTAGACACTTTTTCCTGACCGTTACCATGATAAAGACACAACTATTTACAAACGTCTTGATCATAGATCAAAAACAACAACCTAAGTTGGCGTTCCCGTAACAGTCAACTCCCAATCATCCCATACTATACATACTTTTACAAGACAAGTGGCGATATCTACCACTTTATACAAAACTTTACATCGTTGATTTATAACCATGTATCAATGAATAATCGATCTTTCAAATAATACCATCAATTTAAGCTTTAACGAACCGACTATCTTCAGACTTTCCTCCTTTTTTTGTTACAATTTTCTAATTTTTTCGATTTTTTTTAAACAATACAATACTACGAATCTCGGTTAATTTCACCATCTTCACGATCATAATAACTCCAGATAATTTCTTTCATAATTCTTCAATCTTTGGAAGTACCAATAATTATGATGGTAGTAAAAATACATGAGTTTGACTACTTTTTACATTCCCATTGTAATGTGCAATTTTTCCCAACCATACCGGAGATAGAAAATGACACAAGACATAAAAAATACATACTTTACACTTTAAGAAACTAGCAACTGATAAATGGACTTAATCTAATAGGGTAGGCTAAGGTGTAAAGGTGTAATGAAACAAATAGTTGGTGTTTATCTTAAAGGATTGACTCTATTGGTTTTTCTATGGGTATCTTACTCTTAAAATAAGAGTAAACAAATGGTTTATACAGGGTTAACTAACCAGTGTAGTTAGTTAATAAAACAACATATATAGGCTTTTTGGGTGTAATCCTAGAAATTTACCAATTTAAACAAGTTACTTCATCTAAATCCATAGTACTCTTTATTGTGGTCTCGAATAGATATACCAAGCCAAGTTCTAAAGTCTACAACATCACCAGCACACTCATATTTTTGTGGAATTTGGGTAAACATTTAGAAACGGATAAGGCTGAATCCTCTCAATATCTAATAAGGGTTATGTGTGCAGGTTATGTAACCAGTAATTTCACAAAAGTATGTTTGATTTTTTTTTAAATTTGAGCAAAATTCAAGCATTTTAATGTGATAAATAGGACAAGTAACGTTCTAATTCCCACCCCCACTTAAATTATACAACGTCCTTGTTGTATAGATAAAACATTAAAAACGGGAAATAAAAGAATTAGAACGTGAAACTCCTATGATGTTTTGCTCGGTAGATTCTCCGTTGTTGATTTCATGAGCAAGAATTCCAGATTTATTAATACTTCACCAACTTTTGTCGATTTCTTTCCAGCGAGGTCTTGTGCAAAATATAGAAAAACCATGCAAAATCCTATCTCGGGTATCCTACGGTTAATAAAATAAAAACAAAGCTATACAGGCAGTCAATACGCCGTATCCCAAAACCTGGATACGCCGTATAGAAAGACCTATAAAAAGTATCTATACGGGTTAGTCTTCCAAATATGCCGTATCATATAATGAATACGCCGTATCGAAAGAACTGACAATAAAGTTTTAAATGCAGAAAAATAAAGGACTGATAACGTCCAGACATTCAATACGCCGTATGGTATGGAGCGGATAAACCGTATTGATGTCTGGGAAGATAGACTCGATAAAAAATAAATAAAAATTGTTTGGGTTGTCTCCCGAGAAGCACTTTTCTTTTCAGTTAAGTCTTTAAGTTAGATTTTTTCTTCAGCTCCCTTCTACTCCACTTCATGCATGCTATTGTGCCCGCGTGTGAGCCATTCTTCCGTTTTCGCATCTCGGATATATTCGGGTCCTAAGTTCAAGATCCCCTTGTAGAAACTTTTGAGCTTTTGGTACGGATGCGAGACTCCATTCAGCTTGTCATGCATACTTACCTTTAGTAATGGCATGATCTTGTTGCATTGGGCATCAGATAGATGTTTAAACCTCGGGTGTGTGATTGTGCCATTTGCTAAGTCACGTTATCATTACCATTATGGATAGTGATTAATCCGTCAAACCTTCTTGCTTCTACACATGAAGCTTTGCAGAATGTGTTAGGAATTATTGTAAACAGACTTAAGTCTGGTAGTTATAGAGTTAAGTCTGGTAGACATAGTTAAGTCTGCCAGTACTAAGTTAAGTCTGGCAGTACTATAGTTAGTACTGATCTTGTCTAGTTAAGTCTGTTTATGTAACATAATAGTTATAATAGTTATCTTAGAGATATCTTAGGAAAGGATATGCATTATCCTTTCACACATTTGTAAAGCCCATTAGGGTTTCCTTGGTGTATAAAAGGAACCCTACGGCACAATGTTTAGAGGAGAGATTGAAATAGAACCCTAATAGAAATCAATAGAAAATAGCAAAGTTTTACATTGTGTTCTTCTTAGTACTTGTGTTAAGATTCCGCATTAGCACATAGTATTCATAGTCATTGTCTCTCATATAGTTGATTTGGATTTATTCAAGTTAGCTATTGTCTTACAAAAGGCTAAACAGATCCAAGACTTTGGACCTACAAGTGGTATCAGAGCCTCTAGAGGGACTCTGAGTAAGAAGAATCACAAGAACACAAACAATCACTTTCAGATCTAGAAAAATGTCTCAACCTGCTAATGATGATTTCTCTCAACATCTTAGTGATGATGAAGCATCATACCATGAAGATGCATCAGAAATGGTACTACAACAAATAAACCAAAACAACAACAACAACAACTCATTCCTACCATAACCACTATTTAAAATAATCAAATCCCAATTCTGAAGAAGGAGGAGTATGATATATGGGCTATGGAGATGGAGCATTACCTTGAATATATTAATAATGATGTTTGGAAGGTAATTCAGAATGGAAATTCAAAGAAGAGAATCTCAACTGGAAAAGATGGTGTTGTTAGAATACTTCCACCAGTATCTGCTGCAGAAATTCATGCTGTTGAAAAGGAAAGGAAGGCACGCATTATCTTACTTATGGCCATTCCCAAGGAACATCTAAGAAGATTTCATGTAATGGATGATGCAAAAGAAATTTAGGAAGCTATAAGGACAGGGTTTGGTGGTATGCAAATTCAAAGAAGATGTAGAAAGCTTTCATTGTTTTAAAACAACAGTTGAAGTATTTACTTTACAAGTTTCAGAAGGGTCTCTGGGGGAGATAGAAAAGGGATAAGATAGGTTCAAAACTACTCTAACAGTTGGAAGCCCATTGGCTGAAGTATCAACTGAGGATGCAAATCATAAGTTTCTCAGATCTTTACCCCCAGCTTGGTCTAATCTTGGCAATGATAATGAGAACCAAACCAGATGTTGACACTTTGTCCATTGATGACTTATATAATAACCTTAGGGTTTTTGAGCAAGAACTCACAAGTACCTCAAAATCATCTGTAAATGCTCAAAATATTGCTTTTGTTTCACACAGCAAGAGCAGCAATAACAAGGTTAAGTCTGGTCATATTGGTTTCTACAGTACTTACACTCCTTCTACTTCTTCAAACAATATTCCAGAACGATAAGTTCCTGCCGGTTTTGCTGATGAGGTTATTTATTCACTTTTTGCCAAATAATTAGAAGATCTGGACTTGCTTCATAAAGACCTAGAACAGATTGATGATGTGGACATTGAAGAGATGGACATAAACTGGCAGATAGCAATGATTGCTATTCGAATGAAGAAGTTTTATAAGAAGACTGGAAGGAGATTCTGGATTGATGGAAACAAACCTGTTAGTTTTGACAAAAAGAAGCTTGAATGTTTCAAATGTCACAACACTGGTCATTTTGCTAGGGAATGCACATCCAAGGGGACAAATGATGAAAAGAAGAGAGACACATTTTATCAAGATCAAGGAGCTGGAAAGAAAGAACATAATCAGAATTGTTTGCTGACTATGGATGATGGTATTGTCAATTGGGGAGAACATACAGTAGAGGAAGAAGAGACAAATCATGCACTCATGGCTATCAGCTCAAATAATGAGGTATCATTATGTTCTAAAACTTGCATTGATTCATATAATAAGCTTAAAACACTATGTGATGAACAAATGAATCAGTTAGGTGAACAAGAAGCAAAAATACTTGCCTATACTCTAGCTGTTAAGAAATTAGAAGCTCAAGTTGTTACTTTTCAAAAGCAGCAATTATCTCTAAATGAACAGCTTACATTTCAAGCAAATGAAATATATGCAAAAGATGAAAAGCTTAAGAAAATATAGGAGAATAGGAATGAAAGCTGTAAAAGAAAAGGAACAATTGCAGAAAATAGTAGATTCATGGAAAAATTCTTCTAAAAACCTTTGGAAATTAGTTGATTCAGGTATGACTTCAAATAGTAAAGTTGGCTTAGGATATGAAATACAATCAAACAATGAGGTTTTAAGCTATGAGGAAGAAATGAATCGTACTGTGTTTAAGTGTACAGAAGAAGATTTTCTTAACAAACCTTTATACAATAGATTTTCAAAGACTGATAATTTCAAAGGAGTTCCACATCCATTAACTGAAGACTATACTTCTAAACCACAAGAGGAAATTAATGATTCTTTGTATGTTTATGGTAAAAAGGGACCTCAAAAGCCTGAAGTTAGTGACTCAAATGACAACTCCACTGAGCATTCTACCTGTCAATCAAATGACAGTGAAGGATCTTTTGGAAATCCCTCTGAGCATTCTTTTGAGTCTGAATCAGAAAGTATAAGTGTACCAAATGAGATGTCTACGTCTAAGTCTGTTACAACTAATGAAAAAGTTGTGTCTGAATCAAAAGAAGTTGAACCTAGTTGCGCAACACACGTAAAAACTCCTAGGCAACCAATGAAAAATCTAGGGACACCTGAAGTTAAAGGAAAGAATTAGAATAAAATGATGAAAAGAGAACTAGGAGAAGGTTACTCTTTCATCAAGAAAAAGTGTTTTGTTTGTGGAAGCCTAAGTCACTTGATCAAAGATTGTGACTTTTATGAAAAGAAAATGCTAAGTGAGGCTGAGTCAGAAACAAAGGGTTTTTAATGCTAGTAACGGGGTGGCAAAACCAGTTTGAAACAATGCAAACAGGGTTAATCATGCTAATCACTTTATACCTAGACCAGTACAACTTAATACTGTTAGGCAAAATGTTAATTTTGTTAGGCCTAATATTAATACTGGTAGGGCAAATGTTAATTCTGTTAAGGTCTAAGTTATTTCTTTTTATGTTAACGGGCAGAATGTTAATTCTATCAGGACTAGTTTTTAAACCCACCAGTACCCTACCAGTAACTCAAACAGTTTTAGTCCTGTAAGACCCCAGGTGAACAAGTTTAATCAAAGAAGTCATTTTTCAAAATCACATTCACCTATGAGAAGACCCATTGTTAGAAATACAGCAAGAATGACTTATTCTCATGCTATAAAGGGAAATTGAGGCACTGACTTTACGACCCTCATCAGGTTATACATGTGTCATGCTCAAACTGTACTGATTACCAGTCAAGAAAGTTGGAAATCTATTTTGGACAAAAGAAGGTTTGTTTGCTTTTAACTATGATCTTATGCAACATAAATGTCCTACAGAATCAGCTAGAAAAACCTAATAATTTATAGCTATATAATTAGGAGTAAAGTAAAACCATTGTCTAATTGTTAAAAAATGATAAAGGGGATATGAAAAACTAGCTGTAGATCCTATATTATATTCGTAAAAACAGAATAACTTCTAGATATTACTTGATTCATTATCTTGGCATGACATGGTTAGTATTGATTTAGGTTTATTTTTGGTTGTTACTACTCGTAATTTAGTCTCGTAAAATGTTGTCTGCTATTGTAGAATAAATTTGTGTATTTAAGCCCCCTTTACTTCGCATAAGAACGATGAAAGACTACATGATAATGATAATAGAGAATGTATTGTAGTTTTGATAAGTTTTATCAGGCATAGATGCCCGTACGCATTAAAAATTGAGTTTGAGCCATTTTTAGGAGGTGTTTTAAGAACATTAATTTTTGAACATTATAATATGTAGGATCCTTTTAACACATACACTTCATATCATACACGGATCTAGATCAAGAAATATAGAAAGAGAGTGAGATGATTTCCTAGAGAGAGAAACAAGAGAGAGGTTAGAGAGAAAAGAGAAAAGAGAAAAATGAAATATTATAAATGAACCAACTACTAACTTTTCCTAGGTGGAAAAGTTATTTATATACCCCGACACATTAAGTGACGTTCGGGATATTTGACTAGGACCCGGGCTCGGGTTTTGCTTGGGATTAAACCTGAAACATATACAATATTAGATTAACTATCGAGCCCGATTCCTGATACATTTCTATTACAACGTTAACTAATTGATTGACCGAGACTTAAATACATAATGAACGAACTTCATGTTCGACTCAATATTTTGAGGCTAACAATCTCCCCCGAAGTGAGTTCATTGACGACACTCCTTCATGAGATCAATGAGATTGCTTTCGTCGTTAAGCTCATGTGGTCTTTGTCTTTCTCTTTGTTCTTTGTTGTAGGCTTGTTCCTTCATGCTTTGCGATCTTTACTTTTGAGCCTTTAACATTTTCTTTAACGTCTATGCCATCTTGCGATCTTGAGTCTTTGACCAACATTCTCATACTGTGCCTCATCTTGAAAGCTTCAAATCAGAGTTTGCGGAAGTCTTTGTCTTTAAATCTTGAGCTTTCATGATTGTTTGTCTTTGTAGAATGAGCATGAATATGTGGTAATGAATCGACTTTGGTTGATTGGGATACTATCACCACCGTTTTAACCTGCAGGTTTACGTTAGTGATAATCAAGAAAATTGATTTGAAAATCAATCGACGTGTTACTTGTAAAAGCGTTTTTGTAACACATCGGGAGTTTTAATCTTTTTATCAAAATTCATCAACCGTCAATTCATTTACTGGACCAAATCGATATCCAGTTGTCACAAGTTTGATTCATATAGAATCTCGCAAGTCACCTACCAAGAGCTTGTTTGATGCTGGCTCAAGCAGGATTTCCATCTTCATTGTGAATACATTAGTATCACTCGGATGTTCTGGCAAATATCACAATGATATTGCGTAGGACTCTTGATAACAGCTTGTGAACCTGATGATGTTCAACAAGTGTTTGAAATGGAATGTGTCCTAACGAGATTTTTATTGATCTCTTGGCTCTAGACTCGATTAGTGCATTTTGGTTTTAGTACTCGGAGGCTGGAGCATATTGCCACCTATTCAATATCAACAATCTCGGAGTGAGATGTCAATAGATAACGTGTGTATCTCCGTGACAAATGAGACAAGTTTCTGTTGAGAGAAACCCGAATGGCTGAGAAGGGTTGTGCATTGCATCACTGGGTCCATGATGTCGTTTTCAATGTCAGCAATCAACTTGTGATTCTGACAGCATATGTATTGACCCGGTTTCTGCCTTAAGTTGTGTGGAGGGCTTCTTTGTTTACACCCTTTATCCATACATTTCTTTTTAATTCTTCAACGCCTTCAATGCTTACCAAGACGTCATTACTAACACCTTGTTGTGATTGTTCTAGTGTTAGCTCCAATCTTAGTCGGCATTTATTCCCATATACATTCATCATCCTAATCTGAAATAAGGAGTGCTATTATAACTTTGGATTATCTTGGGTTGGATCCCCCGGTTCTGGTTGGATCCTAGGAATGAATTCCTACCTAACCACCTTATGACTTCAGAATCGTCGTGAAATTAAGATGTTGTAGGGTATAAGATCAAACCATAAAACCTTTTTCTTACTGTTCAGCACATTGAGTCGATTAGATCATATTTTAAATACATTTTCTCCCCTTATTTTAAATAATAAACACTTAGTTTTTGAAATACCTTGTGATTAAAATATGTCTTGAAAATTCTGTGGGAGAAAATATTATCAGCATGAATGGTTTGGAACATTTTGATAATGTTTTGAAGTACATAGAATTGTCGTTGTTGATGTATATATGAAACATTGAAACTTTGTTTTTCGAAAAAAATCCCCTCAAAAAACAGGGTCATGAAAAATTGTTGTCTTTTGAAAAATTGTGAGGGTTGGAGTGTTCGAACCACATAATTTTGAATGATTATTGAAATTGTCATAGAGAAATTCTTGAAATAAACGTGTTAACTTTTTGAAAAACCAGATGTTAGTGGACTCTCTTTTAACGGTAAGGGTACAGCGCACTGAAACGTAACTATCCTTTTTCTTGAGTCTGTGGCAAGTTGTCGTCTTGTTTGAACTGGCATGGTTGGATTTCTACGAACTTGTTCTAATGGATGATCTTTGGTCTAACAGTAATCATGACTTTGTGGTTGAAATGAATGCCCATCGGTATTATCAATGTTGCGTGAGGAAGGCTCACCAATTTCTTGTACCCGTGTACAAAAAGGATTGATAAATTAAGCTTCTTGAAACGATGCATTCGGTGCTTGATCATTGTTGTTTTCCTCAGCTTGACCATGTGTTGGAGTGTAGTATTCTTCAATTAAAGGACTGAAGAGAAATTCTAACCCTTGTTGTGACGAATCTGTCCTCTCTGCTGTGGGAACAACATTTTGTCTTGGGGGTACGGGGTCAGAGTTGTCATAATCTAACGCCTTTTGTCCTTGAGGAACGAGGCCTGCAGAGACATTTTCAACATACATCTCTTGTCGTTGTGGTGCGAGGTCTGAACTGTTGTGATCAGACATCATTTAAACATTGAGGAACGGGGTCTGAAGTGTTATTTTCAGCAGACACCATTTGACATTGACGACCAAGGCTTGAACTGCTGTGTTCAAATGTCATTGTGTTGATCATCAGATCAAAATTCCTTGAAGCCCTGTTTTCGGAGATATCTGTCTTTTCCGCAACCAATCTCTGAGTCCTTCCTTTATAGGATTGAACGATGTACCTGTACTTAAGAGAGTACATGCACTAACATCAAGAGCTTGTTCGCTTTCACATTGGTTAGTGATATGTTCTTTTGAACCATTTGGGGGTTCACTGTCAACCTTTGTTGTGCTAGAGGTGAATATCTTTCTGGTTGGAACCTATCTAAGACAAACAGTCTTGAGAATTCTACCCGTTGGTTGCCACCTAAGATAAGATCTAGGACTTGTTGTTTTCTCATGCACAGTGAAAGTCCTTTTTATTGAAATCATATGCCCTGTTGGGATCTGTCTATTTGGTTTTGTTGCAACCCTTATTTGCTCTACGGGTTTGTTTCTGTTCGTTGTCTTATTGGATGGAACCTTAGCACGCGAGTTGACTTCTTTCAGGAATTTTGTAACACAAGAATCATGATTTGCATTAAAGACACATTTCTGACATGTCGAGCAAACAAAATGTTTGGAGTCAGAAAAATTTCTAGAGTTCCTAGAGTGTTCTTGTGTCTTTTTCTTAGCCTCCTCTAGGTAGTGATTATGAACAATGTCGTTTGAGCTATACCTAGATGAGCTAGTTGCAATCATGTTATGAGGTTTTGCAAATTCTCTTCTCTTAGGCAGATAATGTGTAGTGACTGGTTTTGACAAATCGTTACTCACATCAACTTGGAAGGCAAACCGTTCTTTTGAAATTTTGGGTCGTTCAGATTTAAACGCAGTCGGTTGTCTAACAACGAACTGGTTTCTATGTGGTTGTAAAACTGGTTTCCCCAAGATTGATGGTTTTGCAAACTTAGTATTCACACTATTTCCTGTTAATTTCCTTAACTCATTTTTTAATGCTGCAATTGCAAACCCTTTTTCCTGAAGTTGAGCTTTGAATTTATCATTATTTGCAATCAAAGAAGTTGTGTGTTCTATGTTCTTAGCTCTCGTTGTCTTGATAGAATCAAACATTTCTTTGTAATGCCTTTTCAAAGTCTCATTTTCCTTAAGTAATTTAGCCACCTTATGTTCTAGTTCGATGTTTATTGTTTCAATTGCATCTATGTCATTTTTAACCTTGGCTTCATTACTTTTTACATTCAAAAATTGACCTTGTTGCCCTTCTTTTAAAACTTGATTTTGATATTTAAGTTCAAGATTAACACAATGTGCTTCCATTCTTGAAAAATCTTTTTGAAACTGGGCAACAGTCTTTTTGAGACAAATATTTTCAAATTCGAGGGATTGATTTGTGAGTTAAGTTATCTTTTTATCAGTTAATTTAGCAGGCAAAGGACATGTATCATGGCATTGTTCAGCATTCTGGTCAACCTCTCCTTCATTATTGAATTCAGGTTGTATGCTGTTGTCCTATAGCAAATACATTGATTTTAGCAGTCGTTTGTACCTCAGCCATTGGCTCTTCATCATATATAGGTCTGATATCTGCATCAGCATCATGTGCATCATTCCTTGATCTGCTGCTTGTATCTTGCTCTTTTGATTCTGTCCTATTGCTTTCTATGTTATTGATCATACTCTTTTTCCACACATCAATAGATTTTCATGTATTCGGAGACTTCTATGAAAAGATATCTTCTATACCTTTAACATGCGTTTTGATTTTTCATAAAAAGGAATATAATTCTTCTACAAAGGCACTTTTTTGGTATGTTCAAAACGCCACTCCCCATTTGTAATATATGAGGGCGGACGTTTCTGTCTTTGACAACCATATCAAACTCAGAAAACATGCTTTTACATTTTTAACTGATGGTAAACTTACGCTTGGCTGTACAGTACGAACAAAGTAATTTACAGGTAGACTGGTTTCCAATTATAACTACACTTCATTACTGGTAACCATAAACTGTCTCTAGAACAACTGCTTTTGAGCACAAAGGTAATCCATACAGACTATTTAACCTAGTCATAAATTATAGGCTTATAAGAATGACACATTGCACAACAGAGTCTTGTCATCCTTTCTAACATCTTAGTTCTACTAACTTCAGCTTGAACTAAGGTCTCTTCACTATCATATTCCCTTAGGGGGGGTATGTACAAGATCTACAATTATGTCACCAAGATACAAGGCTGGGCGACACAGCTAAGCTGATTTGAGATACAGTGGATTACGATGACCAAGTGCAGATTTGTGTAAGTCCTTTATGGAAAAAGTTAGTCGTTTAGATAACATAGGAACAATTTGTACAAGTTGACCATACGATTGCAAAAGTTCCGTGACAAACTTGTTAGTATTTACTTACAAACTGAATTCCTCTAGGATAACTATCTCACAAGAGCAATTTATCTGCTTATTAACTTTTCACTTTCTGTTTTCAAAAGACTTGTTTGACTCGACATGTTTAAAAGTTGTTGTTTTAAAGATCATAGATTGTTCTTCAAGGTTAGCATTATGTTTGTTACGTTTAAAAACCAGTTGTTCTAAATCCTTTTTAACCTTACTTTGTTCTAGATTTTGAACCTGTGTTTTGTATCTCTCAAGCTCAGCTTTTAAGGAATCAATAGCAAAGCTTTGTTTCTCTTAGTTTAATGTGGCCCTCTAGTTGGACCTTAAATTCATCAATAATAATTAATCACATATTATTTCACCCAAGTACGACTAGAAGATACATTCTGATTGGAACACTCAACTTCGTTGTTTACTTGTATTGATGGATATTGGAAAGGTGTGTATCATGATCATCGATAACCGAATCAACATCGGAGTCTAGTTGTTCTTCCCCATGTATCTCTTGTGATACCTGAAGATTCATATTATCAAGGAAGTGATTATCATAAGTGTGTACCTCTAAATGAAAGTCAGTATCATTACTGGTGCCCTGTCTAAGTAGATGGACCAGTCTGCATCATAATGTCCATGAATGCAGCCGTGCGTGAGGTTCTTCATCGAATCAGAATCGTATGCAGCCATCATAGCTATACTTTCACAAGCACGTAGTAGGTATGATGGCCAAGGTTCAACATAAGATGTTGTACACTCCACATCAGCAAAAAGCTTAGCCTCTGCATCCAAAAATAGCCGCCTTCTCTTAGCATCCATAAGCAATGCCTTGACGTTTAACCACTATGAGTTCCCTATTTTGCTCGTTTCATTCTCCTTGCATTCCTTTGCCACATGTCCTTGACCAAGGCAGTTGTAACATGTTACCACCTTTTCTTGAGATCCAGTGGTAGTATGTTTTCCTTTATTACCCGGAGCTCTTTGTTGAACACTCTTTGTTGTAATCTGACCAGCTTGAATCGTAGCTTGGTTCATGGATAAAAAGTTCTTAGCTGGTTGTTGGTATGGAAGAAAACTGTTTCTGAAACCCACTAAGTAAGTTCACAATCTGGTTCATCGTTGCCATCTGCAACATTGGTTAAAGAGGAGCTATAGATGTTGTAGCAGGAGCATACAGAGGGTGGTGGAGGAACATATTGTGAAGGTGAAGAGGTTGATTGTGTTGCCTTAGCCATGTAAGCAAGTGGATCAGCATTCCCTGAAGTTTGGTTCATCTTGCTAAGAGTCTTCAAGGCATGTTGTTCATAGCTCTTCAAGTGAGTGTATAGATCAACATAGCTCATAATTGATATGTCCTTGTTGTTCTTCACAATAGTAACATACTTGCCCCAATATGAAGGTAAGTTATTGACAAACTTGGTATTCCTCTAATGAACTAGGATTTATATTTTAGTGATCTTCATGTCATTAATCAGATTGTGGAGTTGAACAAAGTAGTCATGAATTGATTCATTTCCATTAGCCCAGAACCTTTCATATTGATCAAACAAGGTCTCTTTCTTTTGTTGTTCTGTGAGACCAGAACCTTGCATGAGTAGCTCCACATTCTCCCAAATCTCTTTTGCCCGATCTTGGTTTAGGCGTGAGTGTGTTAAAGATTACTTGGGAGCCCTTTTTCTAAGAATGTTTGCAGCTTGAATGTCAGCACGCCTTTGTTTTCTCAGCCCTCTGTGAACTCTTCCACGGTCTATTCTCTTGTCACTGAGTTTGATGTACACCTTCCTCCTGTGAGTGACGTGATCAATGGATGTGGACAGTCTATTTTTAATGGATTTCCGAATAACTTTCAAGAGGATTTACCATGAAGTGTACCTCTCTTATAGCGTATCTTCCAAGACTCAAAGTCACTTTCCTCCAACATAGGAGGACGGTTATCTGTACCAGCTGCACTTGACTCTTTATCAGTGGTTGCCATCTTGTAAGAGATATGAATGAACGGATCTTGAGTGTTTGTTATTGTGTCTGATTGAAATCAAATACTGTCACGAGGAATTTTACAAACTCTGGGGATATAAAACCGAGAAAAGAATCGTATCTTTCACGGGATTTTATAAAATCAAGAAGAAACCGTAAAACAATAATGAATTGATCTTGTGTAGGAGGAAAGAAAAGAACAAGAATATAATTTCTAAAATTTAGAAGATTATATACCTTGAATTTAGGAACCAAATATTTACTTCCCAAAATTAATCGCTAATGGGATAAAATTAAACCCCTTGATTTAAGGAACCAAATATCTACTTCCCCAAAATATAGATGTCTTCCCTTGATTCTGTTGCTGAACGATTGGAACGAAACACATACTGCTTCTTCAGACATACTGATTTATCACTCTAGTCTACGTATATTTCAGGTTTCGTTTCAATATTTATTGAATATCTGTGCGTTAAAGTAGTATATCTATATCTTCATTGATTGATAGAGAGCTTAAATTTATTTTAAGTCCACCGTTGATCAAAACCATACAAAAGTTGCATACTTTTGATCGGGGGAGAAAATGTGACTTAAAATTACTGATAACTAATTATTCGATTGTTTATATGTAATATCTTGAACCTTGCATGTGCAAAACAACTTTTAAATATCGATGCACATGTGTAGGGGGAGAAAAAAGATTAATAAATTCTAAAATGTCAAGATACCAAACCTTTTGTGTTATACAGAAGTATCTTGATAATCTACAAAGAATCTTTTGCTTCATGATCTTGGTTTCATAAAATTGCATGGAATTGTATCATCTCATATCCCTCGGGGTATCTTTCTAAAATTTGATAGTGCTGTTGAGTGTTCATCTGTTAAACGGTTTTCAGCAGGTTAAGCTTCTCAGTTCCTATTGTTTTTAAGAACCATCAAAGCATTTTCCATCAAATGATTTTAAGGCGACTAGACAAGGGTTAATGCTAAGTTTTGACCTGAGTTAGGTAGTCTTCTGCAAAACTTTCGTTGTGTTCAAACGATTTCATCACACTTCGACTGTTTTTCAAATATATATTTTTTAAATCAGCTAAAAGTTTTTGTAAAAAAAAACCGAAAACAGTACGACGAATAGTACCGTGAATAGTAATTTTTTTTAAAAACACACAAGATCAAAACACCTACCACTTAGGCTCTTGATACCAATTGATAGTTCCAATAATTATTCATCTCACAAGAAAGATTGAGTTTAAAGATCAAGAGAGAAACTGGAAGGAAAAATAATAAAGGATGATTAAACTTACAAGAGATATGAGTTTTGTGTTTACAGAGATCATCACATACCCTAAACCTTGACATGTGAAGGGTATTTATAACCCTCAAAGGGGACTTTGGATGGGCTTTTCTGGCTTTTTCTTTGTCGGCCCGATTACATTAAATATTATTAACTAACGAGCTAGTAAATGCTAAATAACTCCGTTAGTACCGAGAATTCTTTGATACTACACAACTCATATCACAACAAGCAAATGCTACGACGACCGAAACACTACCTAGTCAATAATGTCCACTTAGACATTTATTTCCAAAACATTTTTCATGTTTTGTATGCATATAGTATCAGATGCGAGTTGCACGATCATTCTTTACCTTTTCAGTGGTGTGATGGTTTGAGACTTATCTTCCAAATAACATACTTCCAACTCATACTTTAGTATAATATATATACTTATACCTTGCTAATATAATAGATAAGTAAATAAATACTTATATATATATATATATATATATATATATAAAAATATATAATAATATAATATCGTATATAACATATAATATATATAATATATATATATATATATATAAGTTGTCGTATAAAATCCATCGGATAACTCTAGTTACCAATAATTTATCATTATTAAGTTATAAATAACGAAACGTTAATTATACAAAGCAATTTTGAAAGTTTTTGAAAAATATAATTTTTCTCGTCGTTAGGTCAACCTTAAAAAAATAATAAAATAATAAAATTTTATTATTAAATCGAGAAATCACGTTTTGAGTAAAAACTCCAAGTGTAGACTTTTTACGAAATTTCAACATGACCCGTACGTTTTTACAACGTTTTCTAAGGTTTTTAAACCTTTATTTCAAACAATTTTCCACAAACCACCATTTTCCGACAAAATACCAAAATCGTATCTCGCCACGCTTATCAAAGTATTTTTCCCAAAAACGACTTTCAATATCAATTCATAAGTTTACTTCGCTTTCCAAAAGTTCGCCAAAACTCATAATAAGACTAATTTACGCTTATTGGGCCCAATAAGGATCCATTAAGATATTTATATGCATAAAATAGTATTATATACCTCAATATTCCAAGCCCGTAAAAATATATAAGCCCTAAACACTACTAACAAAATAACCAGGACTACAATAAGCTCTTAATAAGCCACGACTTAAAGAGACTTATTGGGTCGTGAGCCTATAAGCTCCCAAAAACTATAATAGGCTTTTAAATAAGCTAATACGCTACGTAATACATTCAGTTATCACCATAAGCTATCAAAATAATCCACAAATACACGACTTACAAAGTAAATAACCAAAAACACTTATACTCATTACCTTGTGGTTTTTGAACCACAACAAGCCCGAAATAAGCTCGAAAATTGCTTAATATTAAGCCAAATCATCTAATATCCAAAATAAGCTACATAGCAGATAAATATTTTTCAACCATCACAACCACGACATTAAAACTAACAAAACCTCATTTCCCTTTTCTCTTGTTTGAACCCTAAACCGAACCCTTATCACCTTTCGTAAACTTTTCATTTTCGGTATTTAACAAACGCATCGTACAACTAGTATCTATGCATCATTTACTACACAAAAGTACAAGTTAAACATAAATTTAGAAAACTTACAAAGAGGGTTTTGACAAGCGAGAATGAACGCGAACCGACTACCCAAACGTAGTTTAAACAATAACTCTGATACTAGAATCAACCCACGACTTCGCAAATCTTCATGTTTTTGATCAACTTTCAAAAATTATAAGTGTGTGTGTGTGTGTGCTTAGGTCGGACGCAAGAAGAGAAAGGAAAAGAGAAAGTTTTGATATGAAAACATGAAATGTGTGTGTTGTGAGAAGAAAACAAGGTTTATGGTACTAAGGTTGGACCATCTAGCTAAAAAAAGCCTCCTTGTTCCCTTCCATTGTCTATAACCACATT
The DNA here is from genome assembly GCA_026074375.1 of Tanacetum coccineum. Taxonomy (NCBI): domain Eukaryota; kingdom Viridiplantae; phylum Streptophyta; class Magnoliopsida; order Asterales; family Asteraceae; genus Tanacetum; species Tanacetum coccineum. The sequence goes on along the minus strand of BQNB010039196.1, from coordinate 16,434 downwards.
GGTAATCCTAGGACTTGGGTGTAAACTTTTTGTGTCGGTATCAACTTAAAACTCAAAAACCTCGATCCGTAAAAAATTTCCAGAAGTTATTTTAGCATTTTTTATAACTTTAAAATAAATTTTCCATAACTTAAAGTATTTACACTACACATTTCCCATTAATCTCCCAAAAATCATAACATTATCGGACGTGTCGGGACTCGTTTTTTGTATTTCACGCTATTCACGGGTCAAACCACCAGGAACATAATCAACATAATAATACCCTAGAAAAAGGATTATTATACATCATAAATAAACATAAAATACGCTCAGATCTACATAAAATCATCACCGTCAACACGGTACAGGTTTTAACAAAATTAACAAAAGTCAAATAGTCAAAGGACTAAATTAGAACATTCAAAACTCATAAAAAGGGCAAGGGTTACATCCTACTCCCCTTAAAAGAATGTCGACCCCGAAATTCAGCCACTGACAGCACTAAACAAATGCGGATACTTAAGTTTCATCTGGTCCTCACGTTCCTACGTGAATTCAGGTCCACGTTTTGAATTCCACCGAACCTTGACGATGGCAATTCTACTCCGCTTAAGCTTCTTGAACTCTCTCTCTAAGATTTCCACAGGTTCTGCCACAAAATTCAACTTAGCACCTACTTGGATCTCGTCCAAGGGCACTTGCAGTGTTGGATCAGCCAAACACTTCTTAAGGTTCGACACGTGGAACGTGTCATGAACACCATTCAACTCCTCAAGTAGTCTAAGTCTATAGGCTACAAGATCTACCTTCTCAACGATCTCAAAAGGTCTAATAAATCTAGGTGCTAGTTTCCCATTATTTCAAAAGCGTACCACACCTTTCCAAGGCGATACTTTGAGCAAGACATGGTCACCTACACTGAACTCTAGAGGCTTCCTCCTCTTATCGGCATAACTTTTTTGACGATCACGCGCAGCCTTAAGTCTATCCTTAATCAGCAAGATCTTCTCGGTGGTCTCTTGCACTAACTCAAGTCCTATCAACTGACCATCTCTAACCTTTGCCCAAATAATCGGGGAACGACACTTCCTACCATACAAAGCCTTAAACGGCGCACATCTCATACTAGAATGATAACTCTGTTGTTATACGAAAACTCAACTAATGGAAGATGAACATCCCAACTTCCCCCAAAGTCTAGGACGCATGCCCTGAGCATGTCTTCCAAATTCTGAATTGTACGCTCACTCTGACCATCGGTGTGAGGGTGGTAAGCCGTACTCATGTCTAAACGGGTTCCCAATGCCTCTTGCATTGACTGCCAAAACCTTGACGTAAATCGACTACCACGATCAGATATGATCGAGATCGGCACACCGTGCCTAGCAACAATCTCATTCAGATATAGCCTAGCTAACCTATCCATCTTATAATCCTCACTCATAGGTAGAAAATAAGCAGACTTAGTCAATCGGTCCACAATGACCCAGATTGTATCACGCCCACTACTAGTCCTCGGTAACTTCGTGACAAAATCCATTGCTATCCCCTCCCATTTCTATTCGGGAATCTCAGGTTGCTGAAGCAAGCCAGACGGCCTTTGATGCTCAGCTTTAACCTTCAAACAAGTCAAACAACTACTAACATATACCGCTATATCTTTCTTCATTCCCGGCCACCAATACCTATCTCTAAGGTCATAATACATCTTATCAGCTCCTGGATATACAGAGTACTTCGACTTATGGGCTTCGTCCATTATCAGGGTTCTCACATCATAAAGCTCCATCACTCCTATGTTCTATCATCTCATCTAAACCTTTCTGCAATCTCGCAGACTCGTCACATGCCTCCTTCTGAGCCGCCAATATCATATCCTTGATACTCGACTGAAGGGTCATATTCATAGCTTGAACTCTCTTATGTTTCACTCTTTCTTTCCTACTCAGTGCATCAGCTACCACATTTGCCTTACCAGGGTGGTAGCGAATTTCGTAGACATAATCACTAAAAAGCTCTATCCAGCGACGCTGTCGCATGTTCAATTCCTTTTGAGTAAAGATATGTTGGAGACTCTTATGATCGGTATATATGACACTCTTTGTCCCATACAAATAATGTCTCCAGATCTTAAGGGTGGTATAATTCTTCTCATGAATTTTCAACCGCCTAGACGCATATGTTATAACCTAACCTCTTTGCATCAACACACAACCTAGCCCTAACCCGGACACATCACAATATACCACAAAATCTTTCGGTCCATCGGGGAGAGCTAAAACAGGTGCATCGCACAACTTACTCTTCAGAGTTTGAAATGCATTCTCCTGTTCTTTACCCCAATCAAAGGTCTTACTTTTCTGAGTCAAGACAGTAAGCGACATAGCTATCTTAGAAAAGTTCTCAATGAATCTACGGTAATACCCTGCCAATCCTAAGAATGAACGAACTTCAGACGGGGGCTTTCCAATTCTTAACAGCTTCAATCTTACTAGGGTCTACATGAATACCATCTCCATTAATCACATGTCCAAGAAACTGTACTTCTCGCAACCAGAATTCACACTTGGAAAACTTAGCATACAAATTCTCTTTCTTGAGTAATTCTAAGACTAACCCTAGGTGCACTTCATGCTCTTCCCGGGTCTTAGAATAAACCAAAATATCATCAATGAACATTATCACAAACTTATCTAGATACGACTTACACACTCGGTTTACTAGATCCATAAATACCGCTGGTGTGTTAGTCAAACCAAAGGGCATTACAGTGAACTTAAAATGTCCATAACAAGTTCTAAACGCAGTCTTTGGAATGTCATCCTCATGCACTCTCAACTGGTGGTATCCGGACCTAATATCTATCTTAGAGAAGTATTGTGATCCTTGAAGTTGATCAAATAGGTCATCTATCCTAGGGAGTGGATAACGGTTCTTAATGGTCAACTTGTTCAGTTCTCTATAATCAATACACATTCAAAAGGATCCATCCTTCTTAACAAATAATGTTGGTGCTCCCCAAGGCGATGAGCTTGGTCGAATGAAACCTTTGTCCTGGAGTTCCTTGAGTTGACCCGGCAACTCCTCCATTTCAGAAGGTGCCAATCGATAGGGAGATTTCGCGACCGGTATTGCTCCAGGGACTAACTCAATACGAAATTTGATTTCCTGACTAGGGGGTAATCCTGATAGGTCATCGGGAAACACCTCGGGAAAATCTCTCACTATAACAAGTTCTTCTCGTTTCTGTTTCTTGGCCTTAGCACTCACTAGATGTCTCACTTTCTCGTCCGGTCTTTCTCCTATAACTCTAAGTACTTTGCCGTCTGGTAGTGGTATTCTAACTACCTTCTCATGACAAATTATCTCAGCCTTATGGTTAGACAACCAAACCATGCCTATGATCACATCGAAACTCCCGCTTCCAAACGGTATCAAATTTATATCAAACACGCGACCTTCTATTTCTAGTTTGCAACCTTTAATGACCTTATCGATTTCTACTAGCTGCCTGCTAGCTATCTCAATCTCATAACTAAACCCTAAATCGCTGGGTTTTATGCCTAACAGAGGTATGAAAGTAGTGGAGACAAAACTATAGTCGGCACCAGAGTCAAATAAGGTTGTGGCATAATGATTGTTCAAAGTGAACGTACCCGTCACGATGTTCGGGTCTTGGCAAGCCTCCTCTGCTCCCAATATAAATGCCCTTCCACGTGCCTAGTCACTATTGTTCCCACGACCCTGACCCTCATTAACAGCCACGACTTGGTTTTGATAGTTTCCCCCTGGCCTCAAAGCCTGATTTAACCTAGGACATGCTGCCTTGACATGATCGGTACTACCACACTCGTAACAGGCCCTAGTAGTTGGGTTCCTAGCATTTATGGGGTTCACATTCCTAGGCACCACTCTATAATCCTTAGCAAAATGTCCTGGGCGGTTACAGTTGAAACAAGTGCGACAAGGTGTCTCAGGTGAATGGTGATAGTTACAGGCGGTACACTTAGGTGTCGTACCTGTGTATTCTCTCCTAACAGGGTTTGCGGTTGTAGCAAACGCATTTCCAGTCCTAGTCCTCTTATTATCGTCCCTTCCATTCCTATCCTTGCTAGGTTCTCCCCTATTTCTTCTCTTCTCATGGTTCTTTTTTATTGACCCATTCCTAAGGGCTTCATCAGTCAATGTGCCAGCAATCTGCACAGCCTTTTGAATGGTTGATGGTTTCGTTGCCGCCACCATCCCTCAAATCTGTGGAGCAAGGCCATACACGTACCTCTCAATCCTTCTGTTTTTCGGGGTTACTAAATGAGGAACTAACCTAGCCAACTCATGGAACCTATCAGTATACGCAGCATGGCCGGCCCCGACCATGGTGTGATTCCATAACTCAGTTTCCAACTTCTGCATCTCATTACTAGGACAAAACTCTTCCCTCATTAATACCTTAAAGTTATCCCATGACATACCTACAACAACCTCTCAACCTAATGTGCGAATCTGAGAATTCCACCATGTTAAAGCCTTACCGACAAAAGAACCAGCAGTGTACTTTACTTTTTGGTTATCCCCACAACCACTCATATCCTGAACCGAATCCATCTTTTTGATCCAACGAGTGTAAACTACAGCACCTACCTTCCCATCATACTCCTTAGGGTTACAAGCTAAGAACTCCTTATAGGTACAACCCATACGGTTATTGTTCTCAATGACATTCCTAACATCACCCCGGATGTTGTCATTGATGGCATCACCGTTTTGGTTCCTACCATTCCCTTGACCTCTACCTTGGTCGCCTACTTGGCCACCTTGACCATCATTTCTACCATTACCCTGATCACCATATCAACTCCCAGTTCTACCACCACCTCTACCAGCTTGTCCACCCGTTCCCCCTCCTCGCGATGCGGCAGCAGGCCGGCCAGTACTTCGGGTTGTCATCCTTGGCGGCATTATCTACGCGAGGGAGAACATAGGCAACGTTAGATAGGAAGGAAATGTTAACTCATAGATGGTCTTAATATGCCCCATATATATTTCCATATATATATAAACACATACGACCCTAAGGTGTCAACACCGATTTGTGTGAACGATAATACTAAATACGCGTGAGTCATGATACGTTTATAACTATGTTGGCCACCGTATTTATATCCGTATCCTTTTCCAGTCGTACCCGGTAATAGGCTCACCCATTTCAATGAATGACTTAACTAATGCTATATACCATATAATCACCTAAGCACGTATAAGCGGAACACCGCGCACATAGATCTTATAACGCAACTATATGAAGGTTCCTATGTTATAGTCTAGGCCAAACCACCTAGTTCTCTATAACCCTGGCTCTGATTACCAATCTGTCACACCCCGTCATAGGCGGAAACACGGGAATGCAACAAAATGATCAATCATAACACAAGATACAAAATAGAGAAATCTAAAATGCATAAATGAAAGTGTCATGATGACCATCAACCTCAATAACTTTGAGGGATGTCCCATCGAAGAACATAACAAATAGTCGCTTACAAAATCACTTGCCCACGCAGGGGTCCATACAAATCTTAAACATCAATCCTCAAGAACACAAATCCATAACATACTTCAAAAGCAAGACTTCTCAAACATGATCCATACAAGATATACTTAAAGTCTGCTATCACACATCTCAACCTTAACGATCATTCTCTTCACCTGAAAATGATACTCGAAAACGTCAACAATAATGTTGGTGAGCTCGTAGGTTTGAAGAAAACTCAGTCGTTGTGCCAATATCTCAAACAGTTGGACAATTGTGCTATATGACAGTGAATATATGAAAATAATCA
>BQNB010039196.1:0-10035 GCA_026074375.1 Tanacetum coccineum | reverse complement strand
CTTTCGTTATTTGGTTGAGTATTGATTATTGCATGTGATGAAATCCGAGGAATCTTGCGCAAGACTAGATTGGAAATGATGTTGGATAATAAAAATAGGCTAGATGATGTTGATTTGATGTTGTCGGAAGCCGAAAATAGCCGTTAAGTGGGTATTTAAAAATGTATTTTCGAGCAGAAAGTTTGGCTTGTGTTTCGAGGTTCAAAATTTTGTAAAAACTGGTTTTTGATATAGAAATGTGATAGAGGTCGTCCTAATGTACGTTTCGGTAATTTGAACGTCCCGTAACTCCTAATAACGAAGAAGTTACGGCGAAAACAAGATTTGAAAACTTATATATATGTTTCAGCTATTTTAGCTTATTTAATAAGTTGTCAGACTCGAAAATGGTCATTTTGAGCACTTTCGAGTCCGTTTCAGCCTTCCGGCGAAACACGAAAGTTTCTCGGAATGACGTTTTACTTTGCCGCGAAAATCGAGTAGTAACGGGTTAAAACCCAAGGTCAAAATCTGCATTTTTATTAAAAGAGTCAAAGTTCCTGCAGAAACTTGCAGGGGCATTTTCGTCATTTTACTTTGAGTTTCGGGTCTCGGATAGAATTAAAAATTTGTCCGAAACGTCGTTTGCATAAAATTTGTTTAGAGTCCGAGTCGTGAAAATGTGATTAACCGGGTCGTTTTGCACGGGTCAGATTTAAGGAAAAATATATATAATAAAAAGTCAAACGTTGACTTTTAAAAGTCAATTGAGTTAATATGAGACTTGTTGGACGTTTATAAAAATAATAAACACTATTATTATTACGATCATGATATTTTGGGTTCGACGACTTTAATAAACGAGGACGTTTCTAAAAATAGTAACTTTCAAAAAATGGAAAGTTTCCGAAAATAAAAAGTTTTCACTAAAGTGATACAACTTGTGTTTGAAAGAAAGATAGTATCTAAAGTATACTAGGTGATAGGATCTAGGTCGCGCAAGAGGATTTCTCACCGCATGTGTATTTTATACGATTTCTATCGTTGCGATGTACGCATCATTCGATCGTACTTTATTATATAGTAACCGAGTGACATAATTATAGGTCGCGATCGAGTTCGTTATCGGTGACGTTTCGTGATTGATTGATTATTGATCATGGTCTTCGATCAAGGTGAGTTCATAACCTCGCTTTTGAACTCGCGAGGGGGATACATGCTTGTTTTGAAAAATAGAACACAAGTAACATTATGTGTACTTGTTGTTGTTTGTTCTAGAAAGTGGAATGCAAGTAGTTTTAAACATACTTGTTGTTGCCTGTTTTATAAATTGAACATAAGTAGTTTTATACATGCTTGATGTTATGGTTTGTTCTAAAAATGGAACGCAAGTGTTAGGAAATGATAATATTATTTCATTGCCATGAGTTTATGCCTTTGATTGTGTACTCGTTAATTACCGAGGAGGTAAACGCTGAATACATTAAATAGATCTATTGGGTTTGACAACCCTGTTCGGGGTATGAATCCTGAATTGAATAGCGAGCACCCTGTAACGGACATTATGTATTGAGTTTAGGGGTGGTGGCATAATACCCGGTCACATATAAATCTATAATGATAAATGCGTTAAGGTTCGGTACACAAGCTCATGGATGTTGGATATGTGGTGTGGCTTGCCTAGCTAGCAAGTCATACATGTTTTTGGTGGAACCAAACGGTGTTCTAAGGTTATAAATGTTTTGTGGAACCAACTATATGTTCTAATTGTTACAAAAAAAACTCTATGAATTCACTCAACCATTGTGTTGACGTTTTTAAGCATGTATCTCAGGTTTAGGTGCTTGTGATGGCTTGGATGGAACGAAACGCGGATATCAAGGATTGGAACTCGGTGAAATTTTATGCATTCGATAAAGGAAATTTTAAGAAAAGGAGTCGTGATGTGACTCACTAGAAATATATTTTCTAAACTGGTTTAGGACCTTGTAACTCTGATCTTCTTTTAAAATAAATCGGATGAGATTTTGTTTTATAAACGTCTCTTTTGAAGTCGTTTGTTGTGACTTGTGTACATGTATTATGAAGTAGGACCCCAAAGTGATATTCCGCTACGTTGTAAATTTAGGGGTGTTACAGAGTGGTATCAGCGCACTGGTTATAGCGAACTAGGTCATTTTTAAAACCTGGACTATAACCGTTTTTCGAAAAGTTTTTACGAGTCTTTCATCGATGTCCGATATCCGTGCGCGTTGTTCTTGATCCTTAGATGCCTGATGTGATGCTTTTAATTGCATTCTATGTGCGCCTCAAGGTGGGTAGCACTTGGTATGAATAATATGTATGTATATTTGAATATATATATATATATATATATATATATATATATATATATATATATAGTAATATATATATATATATAATATAAGTTATATTATATATATATATAAATAAAGTGCGTAAATCGTTCTATAAAAACTGATAGCTCGCCTTAATAGAGTCCAATTGCTTCCTCTCTATATTCCTCCTTACCCCTGCTACACTCTCACTCCAAGCTACACCTGATGAGCAAGATCAATTTGCGGACTATGTTCTTACGATCCATGGACCACCTATGACCGCGACGGGAAAGAAAGACTTTTTTCTACAGCACATCTCTCGTAAGAGTCCAGAATGACGTGAAGATCCAAGCTGGAGTACAAGTTTCAAGACAAGGAGAACTCAGAAGACATCTTCAGCTTTAGAAGCGCTTTGGAAGACTTTATATTATTGTAATTGTACTTAATAGGAACATTGTAAGTAATTCCGTATGTGTCCACATATTGGGGGAAGATTGTTAGCCTTAAAATATGGTGACATATCTGGAATTACAATAGTTTAGTTATAGTGTGACACGTAGGGACTAATAATGACAAGTTACAATAGTTAGGTGTCACTAGGACTATAAATACACCCTCCATACATCCATGGAGGGGTGAGGATTCATTTTACTTGTAATAAGGTGTGTGTGTTTCTCTCTCTAGAAAACACACATCTTTCCTTTCTCTCACTAAATAATACAATGGAAAATTATTTGTTTAATCCTCTCCGACCTCCGGATCATTGTCTCTTGTTAGTGATATCTTATTTTTAACAGCTACGCAAAACCAAAACATACATCGCTAACCAAAACCAAAATATACATCATTATCCAAAACCAAAATATACGTCGCCCTCCCGATCTCATTCTATAATGCACCACCGGTTGCGAAAATAATCTGGAGCATACATAACTCCATCGAACAAACTATATCACTATTTATACATAATCACATAATTACATATTCGCCACTTTACAATGACTTTACATTTCGGCCTAGCTTTACTTAGGCATTTTCTAATGCTTGCTTATAATTAAGCCTTAGCAAATAAACCATGCTAGCTTACCATGAAGCCTTCGCATATAAACCGTGTTAGCTTACCATGAAGCCTTCGCATATAATTCTGACTTAATCACGGCTAAGTCCTAACCAACAATACCATGCTTGCTAAATAGTCAAGCCATTTTGACAATAATTCTGACTTAATCGCGGCTAAGTCCTAACCAACAATACTATGCTTGCTAAATAGTCAAGCCATTCAATCAATAAACTTTGGGTAGGAGTACCCATCCGATCCAAATCATATTCATATCCGGGTAGGCATACCCATTCATTCAAAATCTAAACCACATCATTGGCAACACTAAAGCGACCTAAGCGCTTACTATTAACCAAAGTACATAACACACAGAGTGCATTTTGCGCATAACTCAGCGGCAATAAATCCGCAAGAAATCATAAAGGATCTATAGGATTTATTCGAGCATCAAGGATTCAATAACCGTGCTCTCAAAGACGGCGATTTAATTGCCCCTCACTGGACGATTATCGCGCTTGGTTCAATCCTAACACATCCCATCAGTCATCGGACATATGGACTAGATATGTCTAGACGACAACGCACATTCACTAGACAATTTATTTTAAATTCCCGACTTCGTTCCCTTCGACTCGAGGCATAAGCTATTTCGATTGATTCCCCCTCAGAAATGGTGACGGATGCCGCCATTGGGTTCCATTAGGGTTCTTAACCTTCTCGCTCGGCTTCGCGCAACAGAGTCGTTACGTTCAAGGGGTAAGTACCACTACACCTAACTTTAAGTTAGAGGTCGCTTAGTGTTTTATACCAATCCTTGACGATAATATATATATATATATATATATATATATATATATATATCCATTCGCAGTGACATTCTATGCCAATACTAGTTCTTGAAACTTCATCGTTACAGATGAGGCAACCACACACATTTCTTAAGCAATCTTATCCAAGCCCCAATTTTTATTCTTTTTGACTCAAGGTGTTGGATACTTCGATTGCTTCTCCAGAATGGTGACGGATGTCGCCATCGAATTTTTACTAGAGTTTCAATCATTCGCTTCTCTTCACGCATTTCGAGTCTTTTCGTCAAGGAGTAAGAGATACTATACCCAGCCTTGAGTCAGGCGTCGCGTAGCTCTCTATGCCTATCCTCGGCGATCAAGATACATTCGTTAAACAACCTTACTACTACTTTCTATTTCAGGGAAAGAAATCTTCTTCACGGCCATTGGTTGCTATAACCTAGGCAATACACACGTTTGATGTAGGAGAAGTCTTCTCCATTTCACACATCCAATATCGGAGTTATCAAAATTCTACGTTTATCCACTTTGCCAGTCTTACGACTCCAAGAGGACCTTTTCTCAGTGTCGGTATCAGGTTTCTCGGTATCTCACCGTCTAACCAATTTTCATTTGTTTATCACATAAGCTATCTGGTGTATGAATATATATATCCATTCGCAGTGACATTCTCTGCCAATACTAGTTCTCGAAAATACGTCGTTACACGGCATGCGGATATTCAATCCGACTTCATACTAAGTCTCGCTATAACAAGCATCCGTTCTACACCTTAGGTGACTCAACTCCGTACTCGCTTACTAACACACCGTCCAAAATCGATTCTCGGCAACTAATCTCCATAATAGACTACCGGTCTATATCGCAATGACCTAGACCTCACTCTGATCTAGACGTGCTCATTCTGAACAATACCATTAGAATTTCTCTACGGAATGACTCAGTCACCATGACTAACATGAGACTCTCTCCATGTGGTCAAATCAAAACAAAATTACTTACATAAAAATCCATAGCAGAGGTAACAACATTTTTCTCCTTCCGAAAGTTTGATCAAAATTTCTTTCAAAGGTTAAATCAAAGCGACATTCTAAGTCGACTATAGTTTGGAAAGATTTCAAGATAACAAAAAGAAAGAAGAAGTCGTTTCACATGGGGGGAAAGAATTGTCTAGATACAATCTTGAAAGTCACCATCATTCGTAAAATATCATTTCAGTTAGGGTTGCATAAAGATTTTTAAATGATTCAAAATTGCCAAAGTTTATAGAACGACATTCATAAAAAAAAGTAATTTTGTTAAGCGTTTAAAATATTTCATAGGTCAAAATCATTGATTTGAAAAATGTCATCATGGTGGTTTAAAGTTAAAATAGGAACACCCAACAAGGATAAGGGTAACAAAGAAGATATAAGTGCATAAGAGTGCTACTAGGAACCGCTACACCTTCCCAAAAATTCAGATCATACCGAAACAAGGTGAAATCTAGGGTGACAATGGCGTCCTAGCCCAAACCACCCATGCTACTAGATCATCTCATACATAGCCCGCATAGAGCTCTAAATCAAGACCATGACTAAAGAATACGCAATTACAACACCGGTGATAAGATAAAAAATTTGAGGCAACCATAACCACAAACCAATAGACCTTTAGCTTCTTGATGATTTTCTGGATTTTACCTCCTCCTTCGCTTTTAACGTATCTCTTAAATCGTGAGTCCGCAAAGCTCGGAACAACCGCTCAATTCTAAGTTTGTTCAATACTTAGAACTTCTAATTTTACACCTCCAGGGGTTGCCATATATATTCTTGGACTTATTACTCATTCAAATTCTTGTCTCAATTTCTCGACTAGTTTTGCCATTTTAGCGATAACTCATTTGTCGAGTGTTAATACAACTCCATTCGAATTCCTACATCTACCAAGGATATATCTCTTCCTTCCAGTACAATTTCTCAGGTCTTCATTTACCAAAAATATTCTAAAACACTCCCAACGGGCTGCTAATCAAAAGCAGTCTCTAAGAAATTACGACAAATTTTTGTAGCTTACGGATACGATCGAAACTTGAAATCTGTGGATACCATCGACGTGAGCCCAATTGAAGGCAACAGACCTATGAGTCCTCTACAGGTACCATAATTTCCTTTCGAATAGTTGACACAAGAACATCGACTTGATCAACATATCCTCTCTTAGGCTTTCTCATTTCTCTACCTCATCTACCAACTTGTCTACCCGTTCCCCTCCTTATGAAGCGGCAGTAAGCCGGCCAGCACTTCGGCGGCATTATTTATACGAGGAAGAACATGGGAAACGTTAGGTACGAGGGTTGGCATATATATAAAGGCCAACTAGATCTATACCATAAAAACACTCATATATGATCCCATGGTGTCAACACCGATTTGCATGAACGATACTACTAAATACGAGTGAGTTGTGATACGCTTATAACTACGTTGGCCACCATATTTATATTCGCATCCTTTCCCAGTCGTACACAGCATTGATCTCACACATCTCAATGATTGACATTACAAATACACCAAAACACAAACACACATAAGCAAGTAGAAAGCGGAATACCGCGCACATAGATCTACTACCTTGGATACTTTACAGAATCCTACAGGTCAAAATCACTTTGAAAACTCGACCAACATTTTGCTGGTCTAAAACGATCTTCTAGACCCAATTCGAATCCAATCAAACACCATTACAAAGTCGTGCCTAATCCTTTGGCACACTTCTGAACATAAATCTTATGGGTTTCCAGAATTACTAGGTAGAGGTCTGTGAAAGGGAATCGAAACACAACACGACAACCTTATTTAAAAGTTCCAAAAATAGTCGTTCTCAAACGACACATAGCACGAGAGAATCGAACACACCATCGGGAAATAGTGTCGCGTCCATAATGCTTACATTACTTAGTATGGTTAATGAAGTATTCTGCATACGTGAGAAGAATTGTTGTTGATTTCTCGCATGTACCCCCGAACGAATATTCACCAAGCCCTAATGACAAGAAATAGTGGTTATTAGTGTGGTTTGACTTCTACATAATTCCACTGTGCACGTCAATGACAAGTAGAAGATTGTTCAAGCTACAACAAAGTTTCAGAATCTGCTTAAGATAGGGATGTTGGTTTGGGGTAAGCTGATTCGGAAACTTCGCCAAAAAGGAGTCTATGAAGAAAGCTTTTTGAGACATGCTGCATGAATTGGGGAGAAGTTAATCCAGTTCATGCATACTACAATGGTTCCTGTACAAGTAAAGACACTGAAGATCCAAGCTGGAGTACAAGTTTCAAGACAAGGAGACTCTCAGAAGACATCTTCAGCTTTGGAAGCGCTTTGGAAGGCTTTATTTGTGTTGTATTTGTACATGATAGGAACATTGTAAGTAATTCCGTATGTCCACATATTGGGGGAAGATTGTTAGCCTTGAAATATGGTGACATATCTAGAATTACAATAGTTCAGTTATAGTATGACACATAGGGACTAATAATGACAAGTTACAATAGTTAGGTGTCACTGGGACTATAAATACCCCCTCTATACTTCCATGGAGGGGTGATGATTCATTTTACTTGTAATAAGGTGTGTGTGTTTCTCTCTCTTGAAAACACACATCTTTCCTTTCTCTTACTAAATAATACAATGGCAACTTATTTGTTTAATCCTCCCCGACCTCCGGATCATTGTCTCTTATTTTTAACAATTGGTAGATATCATCGCAATGGCCAAGCAAAAAACGTCCCCCAAACTACGTTTATACTTGTTTCTTTGATGCAACTGGCGTACGAATGTAGGAAGATATTCCTTGACTATCCGCTGCCGTACTACCTCACCATCCCCACACTTCAGGGAAAAGTTTTCCATCTCCTTTCTTAGCAAATGAGATTCTTTTACGGATTCATTAAGCTCAGCCTCAACTTGCCTGATCCGGTCATCCTGTTTCCCATTAAGGTCCTTCAACTCTTTCTTTTCGGCCTCAAGCTCCTAAACCCTCTCGTTAAGCCCCTTTTCAGTCTTTACAACACCATTATAATCCTTCAACAGCTGGTCATAAGAAGAGACATTATTATCATACTCAGTCCGGAGTTTGGCCATCTCTTTCTTGCATTCTTTGTAGCGGAGCTTTATTTCCTTGTACGACTCATGAGCATAATGGAGATTGGCATAGTCCTTCGATAGGGCCTTAAAGTGAAGTAGGGTATTTGCCTGTGTCTGCATGCATTGGCCAAGTTGTCAGCACAACCTAGCAATAGAAACATTATCTGGCATACCCTCATTGTAGAATTCGTAATCCGCCGGAGTGAAAAGATTGGCTAACATGTCACGGCAATTTTGGGCAGTGTCCATCTAGCAAGAGTCGATTAGTCCCCATTAGGGAGCAAATGGTAAATTCTCGAACCACCCGGCAGAGCTACTTGAAATTAAGCAATAGCAATACTAAGTATAGCAAGGAAGTACATTATGCTACCCATAAGAGAAAGCTGAAGTCCCTTACTCTCAGCCTCCGCGTTAACGCCTTTAGAGCGAATGACTTTCCCCAAAGAGTCAGGATGATGACCAGCGCACAAAACACATGAGAGTAAAGCTATTGTTGGTTATAGGTTTATATATATATATATATACTATATATTTTTTTATATATATATATATTATTTTCTATATATATTTTATTATATATAGTTATATATTATGTTAGGAAAAATGAGAACTTTTCTTTTTGTTTTCTAAAAATAAGAAGGATAAGAAGTAATTATAACCGCATATCCGATATGCATCAACTTAAATTAGATGCATCTCTATAATCTTAGATGCATTATTGTAACCTTTGCCCCTTTTGTGTTTTGAATATTTCATTTTAGTCCTTTGACTATTTGACGTTTGTCAGTTTATTCAGATATTATACCGGGTTGACGGTGGTGATTTTGTTGAGAATTTTGGTAATTTATGGTTTATTGTGAATAATAGTCTTTTTTAGAGGTTATTATTGTGTTATTTGCATTCTGGGTGGTTGACCCATGAATTTTGAGAAAATGCCGAAAAACGAGTCCCAACACGTCCGTTAATGTCCAAATGAGTTTTGAAGGGTTTAAAGTGTAAATACGTCGTGTAAATACTCTAGGTTAATGGAAAAGTATTTTTAAGGTGAATAAAAATGCTAATTAACTTTGGGGAATAATTTGCGGTTAAGTTTTACGAGCTTTTAAGTGATACCGACACAAAAACGACTAGCCGGTTCAAGTCTCTTAGGAGACAAGGATGCCATATTTTTAGCTAAAATGTTCCCACTTGTACACATATATTCCATTTACTACCAACATCCCATTTATTCTATCATTTTGGTTTCAAAAAAACACACACTCATAAGTGTGTGTGTGTGTGTATGTGTGTGTGTGTGTGTTCGTTCGCCACTAACCACCACAAACCACCATAGATTTTCCAACTTTGATCAAAAACGTGATATTCCGGGTTGATACGAGTATTTAGGTATTCATTTAAACAACGTTTGAGTTGTCCGGTTCGTGTCGAAATCTACATTTTTGAAGATTTTCTTGTAAGTTTCCAAATTTAAATTTCGTTTGTCCTTTTGGGTTTATATTGATGCATAGATGTTAGTTGTACAAGTTGATCGTCGTAAAACTCGTTTTTTAGAAATGAAATGTTAGTTGTGATGGTTGAGAAATATATATTGCTAGATAGTTTATTTTGTATAATAGCTTGTATAGCTTATTTTGTGGGCTTTTCGTGGTTTATTTTGAGCTTATATGCTCACGTCATTTTTTAAAATCACAAAGGAAGTGATTTTGATTATTTTTGTGGC
>BQNB010039195.1:0-48228 GCA_026074375.1 Tanacetum coccineum | reverse complement strand
TCACAGTTATGAAAACAGTTTTAAAAACTTGGGAAAACAATTTTAAAACTAAAAACTTTTTAAAAACAGCTTGGAAATGCTTAAAAACTTAAGTTAAATTTAACCAAAATACCTCAACCCATGCACAAACCATTTTGACCCATTTTTAAGGTTTACCCAAACACCCCTTATCAATTCTGTCCCAACTAAAATGTTTTGAAAGAGGCTTAAAAACTTATGAAAACTGTTTTAAACTGAAATTTTGGAAATATTAATGATACTTAAGCTATTTAAGTTATATAAAAGACAAAAAGAAAAGCAAATAAGCACTTTTAAAGTAAAAATAAGCTAGGACAGTTTAAACTACTTGTGACAGTTTTAACTAAAAAAATTTAGACTAAAGACATTTAAAAAGCAAACTTAAGCATGAGTTACATTAATAAGCATCAAAAAGATATAAATAAGCTAAAGGATAAGCTAAATAAGCTTATTGCTACAGTAAATAAGCAAAATTCAAAAGAAAAGTACCTTAAATCCTTTTCACAAAAAGGATTTTTGTGAAGCCTAATAAGCTCTAAATCCTACCCAGCTTATATTTAAGCTAAACTAAGCTATAAACCCAATAAGCCTTCCATTTTAGCTTATTCATCCATGCCCTTTTAATCCAACAGTACACTTGCAATTTCCCTTTTTTTTGGTGAATTTTCCTTAAAAGATTCTTAAAATAAGTTATAAAGATACTTAAATGAAAGTTAAAAAGATTGAAGGCAAACTTTGACACTTAGAACATAAGTTAAACACTTTCACTGAATTTTCATTAATCAAAGAGTACAAGTACAAGGAAACTTTTTTTTAAAAACTAAAAACTTGTGAACTTACATAAAACTAACTTCTAAACTTAAAAACTACTTAAAACTGTATATATCACAATGGCTGTTACAAAAGCTTTTTTAAATAGGAAAGAAAAAACGATTATGCTTCCTCTTTGTCTTTATGCTCTTGTGCTTTCTTGTAGACACAAGAAAGAGAGTTGTGTTACTTGTGTGAGAGGGGGAAAACAAACAATCTTGGCCCTTCAATTCTTCAAAAAGCAATCTTGGTCGTCGAAATAAGCTTGGGGAGATGTGGGATTGCCAACTTGGCAATCTCACAGCTGGGAAAGTTAGTGGAGGAGGGGGGAGGTGAGTACCCATGGTGGTGGAGAAGAAACACAGGGTAAAAACGGGTTAACACACCCGTGAGTTGTTTTTGGGGGGAAGAAACGAGCGGGAAAAGTTGTTTGAGGGATAACAGGGAAAGGTTTGTGGGAATGTCAAAGTTGGCCCCTCAAAGTGTGTTGAGTACTTGCACCCATGGTCCTTGTGGTTTAAAACTTTTGGGGACTTGGCAAAACAAGTCCCCAAGAGTGTTAAGTCTAGTTGCAAGATTCGTCCTTGGGTGGTACAAGTTAGAAGAGTTGGCAGCTATGGCCCTTGTGGTATAGCTTTGCCAATTTGGCAATTTGGCCCTTCTCTTCTTTTCTCCTCTTTTCTTCTTTAAGTATAAGTTTAGGGATTTACAATTTCAGTCCCTAAACTTATATTTCTTTGACTTTTGGCCTCGGGGTTGACTTGGGTTGACTTTGACTTTGACCAGTTGACTTTTCTGTTGACTTTTTTGACTTGATTGACTTTTCGGCTTCGATTTGGCTTTGTCTTTCACAGTCTTTTCCATTCCGAGTCTGGTTTTGTCGTTTTGGCTTTGTTTTTCGTCCTTTTCTTAGTTATCCGTTCCTGCACAATACAATTAGCAAAACAAGCGTATATTTGGCATTTTAAGTCCGTTTTTGGTTATTTTAGCTCGTTTTTAAAGGTAAAAGGTATGTGTAATTAAGCACATACCAAGGTTTGTAAGCTATAATGTTTTTCCACCTCCTCATACAGGGTTATTTTCACCCCCAAATCTTGATTTGTCCTACATGGTTTAGAGGAGTTCCAACAGCCCGAGTTTGAAGGCTATGGACCTAAGCCTAGTAAGAGTGTTAGTGAAGATACTTCTAATGAAGTTAGTGAATCTCCTGAAGCCTCATTGATTAAGGAGTTAGTGTCAGATGATAAGTTAGAGAAGAAAACTGTTTTTCCTACTATTGCTAAGATAGAATTTGTTAGACCTAAACAACAAGAAAAACCAGTTAGGAAACCAGTTAAGTATGCTGAAATGTACAGGTCACAAAGTCCTAGGGGAAATCAAAGAAACTGGAAGAATAATCAGAAATCCCAACAGCTAGGAAGTGACTTTGTGATGTACAATAAAGCTTGTTTTGTCTGTGGAAGTTTTGACCATATATAGGCTAACTGCAATTACCATCAAAGGGAAAGGATGGTATCTGGTAATAATTATACAAGGGTAAATTACAATTACGCTGCTCAAAAAGCTCACCCTAGTACTCAAAGGAACATGGCTCCAAGAGCAGTTTTAACGAAAACTGGCCTAAGACCACTTAATACTGCTAGGCCTGTTAATATTGCTCATCCTAAAACTACAGTTTATAGTGCTAGACCAATGTCATGTTTTTCTAAATCAGCACAATCAACTAAAAAGAGTCCCTATCAAACAAAAATAGCATTAACTAGCAAAATCTTTACAAAAAAGTTAATACTGCTAAGGAAAAACTTTATACTGCTAGGCCAAAAGCAGTTAATACTGCTAGGCCAAATACAACAATAGTAAATGCTATCAAGGCAAATCAGGTTAATGTTGTTAAGGCCTCAGCATGTTGAGTTTGGCGACCTACCAAACTTAACAGTGCATCAATTACTTTTAAGAGACATAATTATGTTGATGCACGAGGCAAATCCATGTCAACGATGGCTTGGGTCCCCAAAAGAAACTATTTTCCTTATTTTTTTGTGCAGGGTCATCCACAAATAGAAGATCAAGGCTATGTTAATAGTGGATGCTCAAGGCACATGACAGGCAACATATCCTATCTCTCAGACTTCAAAGCCTTTGATGGATGATATGTTACATTTGGGGGATGAGCCAAAAGAGGAAGAATTACTAGTAAAGGAACTCTTAAAACTGGTAAGCTTGATTTTGAGGATGTGTACTTTGTCAAGGAGTTACAGTTTAACCTTTTTAGTGTTTCATAGATGTGTGACAAAAAGAACAGTGTTCTTTTTACTAACACTGGATGTTTTGTTATGTCTCCCGACTTTAAGTTAGCTGATGAAATTTAGGTTTTACTTAAAGTTCTTAGAAAGAACAATATGTATAGTGTTGATATGAAGAACATTGTTCCTAAAAAGAGTTTAACCTGTCTTGTTGCAAAAGCCACACTTGATGAATCAATGCTATGGCATAAGAGGCTTGGTCATGTAAATTTTAAAACTATTAATAAACTTGTTAAGGATAACAAAAATCAAATCGAAGATCCCCCCCATACTAGAACTAAACATCGTCCTCGATGTTTCAAAGGGGTACCTACGTAAATCTAAGGCCGTTTATGAAGTGTGCCAAAAATTAAATAGTTAGCGATTAGATTTGGATACTGGTATTCCCAAAATAAAGTGTGGATGTGAAACTCATGTGGGGATACTTGCGAGCACGAGTGTTTAACAATCCAGGAAATCTCTGGACAATACAACACAAGCACACAAAACATGGGACGAAAAAAAGGGTAATGGAAGAAAATGAAACGCCTTCTCACATCAAAAAACAGCTTAATTATTACTATACTGATAAGAATGGGGTCGCCTCCCACGAAGCGCCTTGTTTAGGGTCACGACGCTTGGACCCATCCTCGTTTTTTGGGTCCGATGTGGGAAAGTTGGAGATACGAAACAAAGCCTCGGAGTTGGTACGTCCCCTCCAAAGTTGTGTTTTATACGAGGACCATTACTTTAAGTTGGGACAGGCAGTTTTGAGGGATAACTCGAGGTTGCCATAAGAAAAACTTGGGTTACAAGGTGAATGGTCCAGACCAACGGGATTTTCAATTTGCACAAGAAATCTTCAGTTAGAGTTGAACGAGGAGAACACGATCACCAACGTTGAAACTCGGGGTTTTTTATCTTAGAAACACAGATCTTCTATCATGGATCCTCTTGGTTTTCTCTTTTTTGATTAAGAGTTTTGTAGGCTTAGATCACGAAGTTCATTTAGCTCATTGAGTTGAATTTCCTGTGTTCACGCGTTTGAACTTCAAAACATTTGGTATGCTTGAGGGACCACAGTTGGCTTTGTGCATCACTAACTCGAATCGGTAGATGGACATGCCTTTCCATAACAAGATTATACGGAGTAACCCGAGGGTGTTTTGTAAGACTTTGTGCTGAAGGCATTAGGCATCATCTAGTTTGTCCGACGAGGGAGCACGATTTTCTCCCACGGGTTATCTCTAGAATACGCTTTTAATCACGATTTGACACCTCCATTGCCACTTAGTTTTGTGGGTGATACGTGGTGGAAGACGAGTGAGTGACTCTGTACTTAAGCCATGACCTTTGTAATAATGAGGTCATTGCAAAAGTGTGTTCCGGAGATTAAACTTATGATAGCTCGGGGGGCACCAAATCAGTAAAATGAGTTTTCATAAATTGCAAACAACTCGGGCATCATTGGGTGGGGAGCGCTTTTGCTTCAACCCATTTTGACAAGTTGGTCAACAGCCATACTTGAGTTTGTACTTGTTCCCTCTTGGAAGAAGGGAAACGGCCCCATAAAATCAATGCCCCAAATAGTCAAAGATTTTCGGCTAACTTGATAGAGTTTTGTGCATCTCATCACGGTGCGAAATTTGCCTTGACGTTGACAAATGTCACATGGGGTGACAAAAATCGTGGGCATCCTTGTGATGGGGTGCCATAGCTTCTGAGTCAAGGATCTTTTTGCTGTGTAATTGCACAATTGAATTTAGTGTCCACTAGTGGGTCCTCCTGGTGGCAAGCTTTTGAGAATGTCTAAGCTTCTTGCCATGAAACACATTGTCTGTTCATTGGTCAGCACGTTTTAAACAAGAAAGGCGGTTCGTTTCCAGATGTAATGTTTAACATTCTCTTTGAAGAGTTTAATCTCTTCTGTTCAGGACGACCATACCTTGACAATAAACTTTATTCCCGCATGGTAGGTTTGCGAAATCTGCAAACCATTGGGGTACTATTTTTTTTTCAAAATCTTTAAGAGAAATAGATCCAAGGGTTTCGGAGGAAATTGCTTCATTTATTTTTTTGTTCTCGAACTTATCTTTGGTGAGGATTTTCCAGATCTTGAAGATGGATCTGAAGCATGATTTCTGCTCCTTTTTTGTCACGAATTTCAATATCAAATTCTTGGAGCAATAGGATCCCACAGCATGTGTATTTGCCTTTGAGTCACTTATTGGCAAAAAGTAACTTTGTTGGCAGATTGGTCAAGATACCACTTTGCTTTTGGACTATAAACAATTTGAAGGAGAATTTCTTCAAGGCATACTCCACGCAAGTAATTCTTTTTAGGGAGTTGTGTAATGAGTATGAGCCTCGTTTCATAGTCTGCTAGCATTAAGTGTATAGCGTTGAAAATGCTTGTTTTTTCTTTGCCCGGGGGACTTGCCCCAAGTGCGAAGTCGATAGCATAGCATCGCACATCAGTTTCAAAGGGCATGTCCCAGTCCTTTCGGGAGCAATTAAGATCGGAGCATCAGTCAATTTTTCTTTGGAGTGTATTAAAGGATTCGTATCACTATTCAGAGAGTAAATTGGGAGTCTCTTTTTTAGCAAGTGAGTCATTAGGACAGGCAATTTTTTGAAAAGTCCTTGATTTGAAATCGTCAGGTTAAAAACAGGCATGAGTTCACATGTGCCAAGGAAATACGGACACCTCTTCTGACAGTAGTCGGATGAGGGAGTTTAGCTATTACTTCGACTTTAGCTCTATCAACCTCAATTCCCGACTTAGAAATTTTGTGTCCGAGAACAATGCCTTCCTTCACCATAAAATGGCTCTTCTCCCAGTTTAAGGACAAATTGGTGTCTTCACACCGTTTCAACATTTTTTCCAAATGGGATAGGCACGTAGAGAAAGAGTCCCCGAAGACCGAAAAGTCATCCATAAATACTTCCCCATTGTTTTTTTCAATCATATCGTGGATGATTGCCATCTACATCGTTGGAACGTGCAGTGGCATTACATAGCCCAAAAGGCATGCGACGTATAGCGGGAAAAGTTCCGTATGGGCAAGTAAAGGTTGTCTTTTCTTGATCTTTTGGGTCAATTGGGATCTGAAAATAACCCGAGAAGCCATCGAGGAAACAGTAGTATTGGTTTCCTGCTAGTCTTTCGAGCATTTGGTCCATGAAGGGCAATGGGAAGTGATCTTTCCGGGTGGCTTCATTAAGTTTTCTGTAATCAATACATACTCGCCATCCCGTGACCAATCGAGTAGGAATTAGTTCATTCTCATCATTCGTTGTTGACGGTTAATGGCTCCTTTTCTTAGGTACTCAGTGTACCGGGCTTACCCAAGGGCTGTCAGAGCCGATGGGGTATATCAATCCAGCGTTCAAGGAGTTTTTTAGAATCCGCCTTCTTGATATAATATCTTATGTCGTGGATTTTTGGGTTTACCTTTATGACTTTGCACAGATGGTTGTAGTCTCTTCCATTAAGAAGTTTGTGAGTACAAAATTTGGGTTACCACCCTTTATTTCAAGTGGTTTCAAGCGTATGGCTCGCCTTGGGACTTAGAGAACCTTGAGAAGAGCGCATTATCCTCATCTTTTTAAGTCTTTAGCAATTATTGTCAGGCAACTTTTTGTCCGTCACTTCTAAAAATGGTATTCAAGTGGGGTGGCATTTCCTTAAGTTCAACCTCTGGGGGGGTTCATCAATGGAAGATTCAATATTTTAGCTTCAACAGAGTTTGAGTTCTTTCCTAATCCAGGAAAGATTTTGTTCTTGATTTGGAGGGGGGGTGGTGGTTCATGTTACTAAATTGCTTCTAGATGCTGGATGTCCCCCCTCAAGGATTCCTGATAAGTTGGTTCAACTTCAGATGAAGTTGGATCATCTTCTAGTAGCAAGAAGAAACGAATCTGCTTCTTTAAAATAAAAGAAAAATTGATGGTCCCCGAAAGGAGTGTGATTTGGATTGGCAGTTATTTTTAGTAGAAACTATGGCTCTAAATATGGAGGGGATGGCCACGCGCGATTCATGTTTGAAAAATTCTAGGTCCCTTTGAGTATACTCATCAAAGTCATATCAATGACGTCGATTTTTGCTTTACCGTTTTTCAGTATGGTTGTATTATTAGCTGTGTTTCTTGAAGTTGGTCCTAATTTGAATGTGATGGCCTCCTTTGCAAACTCCGAAGGGTAATCTCAACCTTCATAAAACATCTATCAAAGCAATGAATGGGTTTTTCAAAGACATAGCCCGAGCAATTAAAGGTATCGTGGGGTTTGGTTCAAAAATCAACAACTACGAGTCAGCTGGAAATTGGAATTTTCCTACATTTACAAAGACATCTTCAGCGATACCGATCGGTTTAGTGATCGAACGGTCAGCTAGTTCTAATGTCATGCAAGTCGGGGTCAATTCAGGAAGAGATAGATTGTTCCATACAGAATAAGGCATGAGATTAATGCTGCACAAGATCGGCCAATGCGTTGCATGTAGTTATCCCTGTAAATTAACATGGAAAGAAATCGGCTCAAGGTCCTCCCAAGTTTCTTTGGTAACTTGTTGAGGTTGAGCCGTCTGACGTTCTCATTCAAAGGAGTTCTTGCCTATTCGCTCAAAATTTTTCTTTGTTTCCAATCATAGTTTTTAGTCGTAGCAAATTTAGGCTATGAGCATCAATAGGCATCGGTAAAGCTAATCCTGAACCTAAACTTCTAAAGATTTCATAGAATTTCTCGATTTTGTAGTTAGCTTTTTCCTTGCGCCTTTCATGATTTCTTCTTGAATGGAAATGGATTGATGCTTTAGGATCCAGGAGCAAACAACATGTAGTAACAACAGGGAGAAAACATTGGGCTCAAGGATTTGGATTACGAGACTGAATTTGAAACTAACAGGTGGTTTGGACGTTTCTTCGTTGCTTCTTATTAGCAGGAGGCATCGTGTCCTTTTGTCACCTCGGCGGTAATTATTAATCTGCTTTCGGTCTTGGATAGTACACCCACTTCGGGTAGTGAGACCTTTTAATTCTTCCTTTGGGTTGGTAACAATGTTACCAGGGAGAGATTCCAGAACCGGAAGTAGAAGATGTATTAGCTAGAGTAACAAATTTTGAATAGCATAGTAGTCAGATTTGCATTTGGGATTGCAGGTTTTTGACCTTGGTTTTGCTGTTTTAAACACTGCATCATTGGCTGTGACATATCTTTCAAAATCTGTTTTTGACACACCGTGTGTCTGAGGAGCAGGTCTTGATGAGCTACTGGTTGATTAACCGGAGGTCGATAAATCTGACCTTGGTTGACATTGTTCTCCTCTGTTTTTTTTGTATTGAATGTAATTTTCCTCGATTGATTTGTTTTGCTATTTGCATGAGGATTCTGAATTGGAGTAGAAAACCAGGAGGTCGAATTTGATTTGAGACCAATCGGAGGTCGAAATCCAGGAATTAGCTTGGTTGAAACTTGGCCGCAGCGGCCTGGAGGGACACATACTCTTGGATATTGTCATGGTAAATGTTTGCTGTTAGTGGCTGGATGTTTTGATAAGATTGACCTCCCCTACAAGTTACAAAACATTAGTCAACCGCTTTTACGGGGGGATGCTGGTTTGGTTTTTCTGTCAAGAATTAATGCACCCGAACCATGTCTTTGTGTTTACAGCAACACAGATGAGAATGATTGGGTGGAGAGTGTGGTACTCATTTTAGCTTACAAAGCTTTGTTTCTTGGTTGACGTACATTAGAACTTTGGCTCTCGCTGATTTTTAAACATTCTCGAGCATTTTGTATAAGACGTTACCACTTCAGGCAGCAGAGTTCAATGAATCTTGATCAATTGGAATTGTGGGAATTGTAGAATGTTATTTTTTCGGGGGGAAGTTGTGCAATTCTAAAAATCCATGATGAGGGCATCCCTTAAAAGATCATTGAAAGATCCCAAGCCTCATAAAACATCTCATTCAATTTTTGCTTGAAATCTCGTGATTTCAATTTTTGAGATTTGTTCGTTTTCAAAGGGAGGGAAGAATTTGTTAATATTTATTTCAATAACAAGATCTCAACTTGTTCTCAATCGAACGTAGGGGGTTCATTTTTAAGCCCTTATCCGAGCTGCCCATTCGAGAGAAATGGGAAAAGCATATAGGTTTAAAAACGACGTATTTTGGTACGTTCGGTTTATCTTCCATCGTAGAAGTGATCTTGTTGAAATAACGGATGTGAGCATTGTGGTCTTTTTTTCTTTCAAAAAATTTGCTTGTTTTGGTACAGATTCAAGGAAGACATGCTTGATCTCTATGTTATTAGCGGGATTTTCGGTAATAACATCGATTCCTCGTATACCCTGGTGGGTGCTTCGAGCAGATGCGCCACTGTGTACGATTATCAGCCATCGTAACTATGGGAGGTTATCAGGTTTCTCAAGGATGGGATGGATTCAAACAGAAAGTTTGTCGTGGACTTGCGGTTTGTCGACGGGTCTACGTGCTTGAGAACGAGTGCGCATGCACAAAAATAGAAATTTTTAAAAAGAAAATTTACACTAATTTTTTTTTTTTGGTTTTTTAATGATTTATTCACAATTGATTTTATCGGACAATAAGATAAGACAACTTAAACCCAATAATCTACTTACTTCACGGTAGCTTCTCAAAAGATAACGCCACAAGGTTGAGCGGAGGTAGTAGGAATAGCGCGGGAGCTTATTTCTCCTATCTGGTGTCGTAGTTACTCGGAACAACCCTCCTTATACCCACTTTATTGTTTGTTTAACTTCCATGGTGAGCGTAAGTCTGTAAGAAGTGACACTAATGACATGCTTTTTAAATCTTTTTGTTCGAGTTGGGAATCAAAACAAGTTCACGGGAAGTTAGATGATAATACCCTCAGTTGAGAATATTATATTTTGGTATTTTACCATTTCGTGAATTTTATTGATAAATTAAAGACAATGTTTTTATTATCTTTTTGGTTTTTCTTTTATTTTTATTCGATTCATTTACTAAAGAAAATGAAAATATTTTTGTACTTTTTTTTTTAATTTTTTTATTTATAAAATATTCACAGTTTCAAACACAAATGCCAAACGTAACGATAAACGGTTTCACAGCCTCCCCGGCAGCGGCGCCAAAAATTGATCCGTCCAAACTACACCTTAAAATATATATAATATATAATAAAATATAAAATATATATAGTAAGAATAGTCTAAAAGCAGAATCAATAAAACCGAGAGTAGTATAGAATGTTCCCGGGTCGTTTATCCCCAACGAGGCTGGACTGGAAAATCGATACAGTCGAAGATTTGAGTTTGAAGGAGAGAATTGGTTTGAGAGTGTGGAAAAGTCAAATTAGATAATAACAAACAAAAACGTTTAAGAAAAACCTAGAAATTATGAAATTAAACTAGAAAACGAGAGCACGAATCCCGAACAAAGGGGGAAAAACCTAAAATCTTTAAAAATAACCCTACGAAGAAATTTTTACTTCTAAACTACTCTACGGGACAAATAACGAAGAATGAAAAAGACTAGACCGAAAACGGAGTTCGTTTGACCCAAAAACGAGTCAACACAAAAACCGTACCCGGACCGCTCTTTAAAAAGTAAAAAGTTGTAAAAATGACCCTACGAAAAGTTTTATATTTTTCCTACAAACTATATGATAAAATAAAATTTTCTAAAAAAGCAAAATATTTTTTTGATATTTTTTATGAATTTTTAAAAGTTTTGACTAAATTAAATTATAAAAAATAGTAAATGATTACGAAAAATTCTGAAAATTTTATAAAAAATACTTTACACTAGGACAATCCTACGAAAAATGAGAAACAAAAAGCAGCTTAAGAAATAAGCCCGTAAATAAGCTTATTCAGCTTATAAGCTTATAAGCTGAAAACGTGCATAAATATCAATGCCCTTGAGTCTTTAACGAAAAAGACCCAAGGGCGCAGCGGTATGTAGTGTGTGTTATAAAGGGGACTGTATCGAGAGGTCACGGGTTCGAGTCTTGCTCACCCGGACCTCTTGTCTTTCCCCCCCCCCCAACGAGGCTGACATGTAGACATTACAGTCGGAAGATTGGAGTTTAAATGAGAGAAATGATTTGAGAGTGCGGAAAGCTAAGTTAAACAATAACAAACAAAAACATTAAGCAAAACTAAAAATTATTAAAGTAAAGCAAGAAAAAAGAGAGCAACGAATCTCGAACAAAAGGTCCAAAAAACCTAAAATCATTTAAAATTAACCAACGGAAGAAATTTCACTTCTAAATACTTCTAGAGGGAACTAATAAAACAAGAATGAAAAAGACTAGACTGAAACGGAGGTCGTTTTGAAAAACCCTAAAACGAGTCAAGACAAAAAAATAAAAAAAAAAAAAAAAAAAACAGAAAATAAAGAAAATAAAAAAAATAAAATACAAAAGAAAAAAAAAAGAAAAAGGAAACAAAAAAAAAAAAAAAAAAAAAAAAAAAAAAAAAAAAAAAAAAAAAAAAAAAAAAAAAAAAGAAAAAAAAAAAAAAAAAAAAAAAAAAAAAAAAAAAAAAAAATAACAAAAAAAAAAAAAAAGAAAAAAAAAAAAAAAAAAAAAACAAAAAAAAAAAAAAAAAAAAAAAAAAAAAAAAAACAAAAAAAGAAAAAAAAAAAAAAAAAAAAAAAAAAAAAAGAAAAAAAAAAAAAAAAAAAAAAAAAAAAAAAAAAATAAAAGACAAAAACCGTACCCGAGCCCCGTTCTTTAAAAATCAAAAAGTTACAAAAATGACCCTACGAGAATTTTTGTATTTTTCCTACAAAATATATGACTTAAAGAAAATTTCTAAAAAAGAAAAATATTTTTTTGATAATTTTTATATTTTTTATGAATTTTTAAAACTTATAACGAAATTAAATTATAAAAAATACTAAACTATTTTTAAAAATTCTGAAAAATTTACTAAAATTACTTGACACTATAACTAACCTACGAAAAATAAGAAACCAAAATTTGGCTTATAAATAAGCCCGAAAATAAGCTGAAAACAGCTTATAGCTTTAAGGTGAAAAACACCTTAAATACAAAGCCACTTGGGACTCTAACAGAGAAGTCCCAAGGGCGCAGCGGTAAGACTTGTGTTAAAAAGAGAGGTGTATCGAGGGTAGAGGCCCGGGTTCGAGTCTTGCTCACCCGGGTCACCCCTTGTCTCCTCTTTTTTTTTATGAAAACTTTGTGAACAAAACTTGTTAAGCTCCTTGAGCTTAACACTTTTTAAAACTACAACTTTTTATAAAAGCTTATAAATAAGCTGGAAAAGAGCTTTTTAAGTCGACAGTTTGCTTAAATGAGCTTAAGGGCAAAAATGCTTATGGCTTTTTGGGCTTTTAGACTAATAAGCTAGAGTTAAAGAAAATAAGCTTAAAGGGGTTCCTAAACTAACCTAAATAAGCACTAAGAACTAAAATGTAATAACTAAATAAGCTGTAAAAGGGCTTAAATTGACAGAAAGCTTAAAGTGAGCTTAAGGCAAAAAGCTACTAACTGTTAACACTAAATAAGCAAGAAAATGGGAAAATGAACAAAACAACTTATCATACCATCTTAATAAGCTACTAGGAACAATAATGAGCAAATAAGATAAGCTTAATAAGCCAAGAGGTGGCTTAATACCCACAGCAGTACTAACTAAAGAGTTAGTACTGTTGGGATGGATATGGGCTTAAAAAAAACTTAATAAGCTAAGGACAAGGGCAATAAGCTATCTAAGGCCATTAACATACCTAATAAGCAAGAAAAAGACTGAATTCAACATCTAATAAGCTCCTAATAAGCTAGAAAGAAAATAAGCAATCCCTACACTAATGCTAAGCAAAAACAGTTAAAGGGGTACTTTAAGCTTAAAAATAAGCTACTTAAACTACAAGCTAAAGGCTACAACTACAGGGGCTTAAACAAGGGCTTATTGGCTTCTTATAAAAGCCAAAAGCTTGGGCTTTGGTTCACTAATAAGCTAGATAAGTGGGCTTAAAATTCACCCCCTAGCACCAGGGGAAAATGAACTAAACTAATGAGCTTATATTGACAGCTTGTAATAAGCTGTCAAATAAGCTCAAAATAAAAAGATAAGTTAAAACAGATAACAAATGGCTTAAGGTGAGCTTATGCTCAAAATCTAAGCTTCCAAAAACCATTTAAAGTTGCTGATTTTAGCTCTTGAAAAAGGGCTTTTTGCTTTTATAAAAATGACACTTAAGTTTTTGGCAGTTTTGACTCAAAAAGTCAAGTGACTCAAAGCACTTGTTTACAACTTGTTTAGACACACAATGCCACTCTTTTTTAAACCACAACTCAAGTCTACAAGGGCTTATCCAATTAAGCTCTTGTAGCTTTTTTAAAAAACCACAGTTTTAAATGGTGACTTAAAAAACCTTGAAAAACATTTTTTAACTTAAAAAACTTTTAAAAACAGACTTAAACAAGCTTAATACTTAAGCTAAAGTTAACTAACATGACACCAACCCATGACTTCCTTGTTTTGACCCGTTTTCATACTTAACCCAAACACCCCTTTATATTTTAAAAATGATTTTAAAACATTCAAGAACTGTTTTAAACTTAAAATTTTTAAAGACTACTACTAATTAAGCAATATTAAGCAATAAAATTATGAAAAGCTAAACAAATAAGCACTTTTAAAGACTGATAAGCTAGTGACATAAATAAGCTAAATTAGGCAGTTTGGCAAGAAGATGAAATGAAAGCACTAAAAGGCACACTTAAGCATTAATGAACACAAATAAGCACAAAAGAACATTAATAAGCTAAAAATAAGCTAATAAGCAATGCTACAGTAACTGAGGTAAAAAGAAAACTTACAGAAGTCCAAATGAATAAGGTTCTAAATCCTAATTCCTAACCCCTAGTCCTTTGTGATTCTGAACACTTAAAACCCAAGGTCTCTTCCAGGTTTAGACCATGCTTCCTTTTGCTTATCAACAACAAAAATATAAATAGCTTTTTGGACAGAATTTAGATAGAACTTTAATAACTTTTCATTAAACTTTTAAAACATAATACAAGGGTTCTTAAACAGAATTTAAATTACATAAACTTTTAAATTACATAAACTTTTTAAAAATTTTAAAAACTAAGAAAAAAAACTTTTTGAACAAAATTTAAAACGCCAAACTGAATTTTCATTAACTTAAAAAATAGAAGTACATTAAAGTTGAAATACTTTAAAAAATTACACGCTTAAAAAGCTAACTATTACTGAAAAACTACTGCCTTGCCACAATGGCTTACATTTTCTTAAATAGCTAAAACGAGCTAGGGCTTCTCTCCCTTGTCTTCTTTTCTTGGTGTGCTTCTTTGAAGACACAAAAACGTCTTGTGTTTGTTGTGTGAGTGAAAAAACACGAAGAAAACAAAGATGAATCCTGAGCCTTCAATCTATCAAGGTTGCCCACACAAGTTAACAACACACCTTGATTGAATTGGTGGTTTTTTGGATTGCCAAGATGGCAACTTTTGTAGCTGGGAAAGTTTAGTGGAGGAGGGGGGTTGATTTTACCCCAGTGTTAGTTATGGTGTAGGGTAAAAGAAAGGAAGAAATCCCGTGACCTTTAATGGGGTTTTGAGCTAGGGCGGGACAACTTAGTGTTTTAATGTTGCAAGGGATGTGTTCGGGGGTTTGACCACAATTTAGACCTCCCAAGTGTATATGTTTGTTGCATCACACGTCCTTGTGTTAATATTTTGTTTTGATTTGTGCAGAAACACCCCTTGAGATTATAAGGTTTATATACACCCATGGTCCTTGCGAGTTATAACTTAGGAGCCTGGCAGAAATGGCCTTGTGGTTAATACATTGGGCAATTTGGCAGTATTTTGATCCCTCACAAGTATTTCCTATATAACCTTCATATGAAATAAGTTTAGGGCCTTGGCAATTTTAGTTCCCTAAACTATATTACTTCCACATTCGACTTAGTATTTTTCGGGGTTGACTTTGGTTGACTTTTTTCAAACTTAGGGCTTTGTGACTTGACCTTTGTCCTTTTTTCCACGTTTTTCCATTCTGTGCCCGGTTTGGGTCGTTTTGGCTCGTTTTTCGTCCTTTTCTTAGATATCCATTCGCTGCAAACAACACACTTAAAGCAAAAAAGCATGATTTTTTAGGTATATTAAGTTCCCGGTTTTGGTGGTTATTTTAGTTCATTTTTTAAAGGTAAAAGGTAGTGTAATTAAACACAACCACATATCAAGACCTCTGGCATGGTCGGCATCCGAAAAAGCTCTTAGTGTCAAAGCCAGAATCTTTTCCGATACCAGAGTCCAAAGCTAATGTACCTGTCCTTTAAGTATCGAAAGATCCTTTTAACCTCTTTGAGGTGTTTTTTCATTGGGCCTCGCAGCCTGTAGGCTTGATAGAATGTGACAAAACATACTGCTTGCACTATGTTTGCGTCTTACTAATGCTTCAGATACATGAGTGACCCAATTATTAATACGATAGACAGTTGGTCTAACTACCAGGTTTTCCACTCAAGTCTGCATCCCAGTTTAGAGTTTGGTACCATTTGTGTACCAAACGGTAACAACATTTTTCCATACCATAGTTATTTTTAAGTATTTCTAAAAGCGTACTGGCCTATTGATAAAGAAATACCTCTTGGGGATTTGGTTGGATCGTAAGTCCTAGAAGAAGAATTTCATTAGTCCCTCCATTAAGGGACATCTCAAATTTTACTAGCATAGCATATTTCAAATCTATATAGGAAATATTTATGGTTTTGTAGTACCCAAAAATAATGTCATCCACGGAAAATTTGCACAATAGAATGTCTCTCGGTAACTAATCATGCATAGAGTAGTGGTCCAATGGTATGCCATTTAGTAAAGCCTTTGGACATCAGGAATTTTGTGAGTTCATCATACCCAGGCTCTCATAGCTTGCTTTAATCCATAAAGAGCTTTTGCCTCTAGTCCCGGTGAGAAAACTTTTTCAGGACATGATTAGAGATCAACCAACCCATCTGATAGTGCAACATAAACTCCTCCTCCACCTTCAGTGGACCCATTTTTAAGAAATGCCATTATCACGATCATAACTGATAAATTGGTAAAAGACATATGTTACAGCAAGCGTGCGACACATAATCCGAACAGTCTTGCACAAGCGAGCGAACTGGAGCAATGATTCCGGACGAATCTATAACCGCTTTTCCTGACATATCCCATAAGCAACAAGTCGTGCCTTATTACAATGCGACAGTTTTGATCTTCAATCTTTGTGTTCTTCCATAACCACTTTAGCTTGATTACAGTCTTACCAAAGGGTTTGTCAATGAGTTCCAAGACTTGTAGTCTATCAAACTGATGAAGCTCTTCCTACATTGCCTCTATCCATGTAGAATCAGTCATTGTCTCCTTAATATTTTTTGGTTCAGCAGTACTCACGGTGAGCACGAACATACACATTTTAGGATATGTTGCAAGTTGTCATCTTGTTTATACTGGCTTGGATGGATTTCCATGAACTTGTTCTAGCGGGTGATCTTTCGTCCATCGGTATTCAGAATCGTATGGTTGATAGAAGGTATGCATATTTAAATTATCAATATTGCGTGAGGAAGACTCATCAACTTCTCGTACCGGTGTATAGAAAGGATTGGTAGATTCATCTTGCTGAATCTATGTATCTACTGCTTGATTATCGTTGTTTTCCTCAGCATTAACATTTGTTGGAGTTGTTGGTTCTGTTGAAGATTGAATGTTCGTTGTGGGTGGTGTGTCTTGTTGTTTAGAATTGTCGGTGGGAGAAGAAGACTTGTTGACACTTGAAGTACCTACAGTGAAAAATTCATCGTACAAAGGACCGAATAGAAGATCCAACTCTTGTTGTGACGAAGCTGATGTATCTGCTGAAGGAGAAACATTTTGTAGTTAGGGCGCGGGGCCAGAGTTGTCATAATCTGATACCTTTTGTCATTGGGGAACGAGGCCTGAAGTGTTATTATCAACAGACGTCTCAGTCATCTCTTTGATTTCATCAAACTTAATATGTATTGATTCAACTATCAATCGGGTTCTCTTGTTGTAAACACGTTATCCCTTAGACTGAGTGGAGTACCCACCAGAATGCACGGATCCTTTTTTCTTTCATATTATCCAGATTTTCACCATCTCTGGTTAGGTAACAAGTGCAACCAAAAATGTAAAGGTGTTTAATTGAAGCTCTCTTGTCATTGATGATGTGATATGCCGTTTTCTCATGTGTCGAGATGATGATGGATCTGTTTTGAGTATAGCATGCAGTTGCAATTGCTTCAGCCTAAAAGAACAAAGGAAGTTTAGAAGCTGAGAGCATCATACGAGCAGACTTAACGAGAGTACGATTTCGTCTTTCGACAACGCCGTTCTGTTCAGGTGTTCGAGGAGTAAAAGTTTGATGCTCAATTCCTTCTTATTTGAAGAATGCATTGAGTATCTTGTTTAAGAACTCTGTGCCTCTATCAGTTTGAATAGAAATTACAAGGGCTTGAAGATTTCGTTGAATCATTGTGAGGAAATATTTTAGAACTTCTAGTATTTCATCCTTGGATCTTATAAATAGAGTCCAAGTATATCTGGAGTATTCGTCTATAATTACCAGAATATATTTCTTCCCATTTATGCTAGCAACCCGCATTGGACCACATAAGTCTATATGAAGCAAATTTAGCCGTCCTTTTGAACTTGGAACAGCCTTTGTCTTGAATGAACTTCTTTTTGCTTTACTCACTTCATAAGAGGAACATAGTTGATCCTTGACATATTTTAGTTTTGGTAAACCAATCACGACATCCTTCTTCGAAAGCAAGTTGATGTAGTCGCAGTTAAGATGAGAGAGTCTTCGATGCCATAACCATGCTTGAGTTGCTGAGGCTTTAGCCATGAGACATATTAGAGCTGATGAAGTCATTTCTTGAAGGGAAATTTTATTTGAGTTTTCTGGACCTGGGCGTTTGACGCCGTCGAGGTTGGTGTGACCCCGTCACAGGTGTCGTGGTGATGGTGTCACTTGTTAATGGTGACGCCGTCTCCACCGTCTGTGAAAACGAAATTTTTGTTTTTGATGAAAAACATCCTGCACTTGATTCCATAAGTTAATTCCTGTATAAATGGCTGCATAAAACCTGAGATTTAACAATTCAATCATATGACTCGAAATTGACACGAATTAATCAAAACAATTTATTTAACATGTTTGAATTTTGGCTCAAAAGCCGGATAAATTCCCTTACACTTATTGTTTGCAAAATACCTTTGATTGAAATTAAGATGGGGTTAAAAACAATACAAAGCATGATTACAAGATAATTCAACCATAATAAAACAAACTATAAAGAATTAAAACACACATGACATTCCTAATTGCGGGAAAAGTAAATTGGGTTGCCTCCCAAGAAGCGCTTTTCTTTATTAACGAGTCTTGTAGCTAGACTCGAAGTCACATGTCCTTATGTGACTTCTCCTTCATCATCTACTCCTGTTAGGTATTCGAGTCCAAGCTTTAGGCATTCTTTGTAAAATCCTAGTATCTTGCTCATTACATACTCTACTCATCTTCTCTTGTCCTCCTCGTTCCTAAGATAGACTGACTTGGTATGTTCTTTTTCTAAGTCTAACAGTGAATCGTATTGTTCTATCTTATGGGGCATCTTATAGGAAACTTCATCAACCCCTCTAATGAATCTAACAACGCCTTCGGGTGGGTCATGAGTCATGTTGGATATCTTTATAAAAGGTCTCCCTAGTACCACTTGTGAAAACCTAGGGTCAATGATTGAACTAATATCCTCGACAATCATGAAATCTATGACATAGGTAAAGTTTCCCATGAAGACATGCATCCCTTTGATCCTTCCCATGAAATTACTAAATCCCCCGTTTGCATCTTTCCTAGGGTCAAGTTTTCTTCTCATGATCTAGTTGTACATCATTCGGGTCATGATATTAAGAGAGAGTTGAGATCAATGTAAGCCTTTTTGATATGCATGTGTCCAATATTGCATAGGATCTTAAGGTTATAGGGGCATCCTTCTGTGATGATAGGGTTTCTAAGAAATATTGAAGGGATTGGGCCACTCATTAGGTACCTATGATAGGTTAGTTCATTTTATTACAACTTGCGTTGCTGTTGGGGGCAAAATCTGTGTAGTGACTGTTTTGATAAATACTCTTTGACACTATTAGTGTTTGGGGGAACCGACTTGGTTTTGAAAAACTTTTCATATTAGAGAGTCTGGAAAAGGAGTCGGTTTGCCTAAAACTGATGGTTTTGGAATCATTCTTGGCATCTGGTTGTCAAACAAACAGATGTTTATGAAACCTAAGTTTCAATAGACTTTCCTTTGCATTTCTCATATGAGTTTCTTTAACTCACTTATAGCAATGTTTTGTCTTGCAAATATTTGATCTTTCAAATCTTGTATTTCGAAATATTGTATCCGTTCTTTTAGAAATACATTTGACGCTTTTTCTTTGCAAACTGTTCCTTTTTCATTTGTTCTTGACATTGTTGTAAAGCAAGTTTCAAAAGAAATCGAATGTTTTTTAATTTAGCAAAACATCAAAAAGTAAGTATAAACTTCTTTACTAACAGATTTGTTTGTTTCGAAGTTTTGTGCAAGTACATTGCATCATTCTTTCACTTTATGAAGATATAAGCATTGCAATTCATTGTGAGCATCTAAATCAGATAACAAATGCAAATAAGAACACATAACATCATTAGACACACATTCTTGCAAAAGCATATCATACATGTTTGAAAATTCTGCTTTATCAGATTCAAGTTCGTCAAATTCTTTTTCAAGGGATTCAACGTACTTTAAATCAGCATGCATTTCTTGCTTAAGTTCATGA
Organism: Tanacetum coccineum; assembly: GCA_026074375.1. Lineage (NCBI taxonomy): Eukaryota > Viridiplantae > Streptophyta > Magnoliopsida > Asterales > Asteraceae > Tanacetum > Tanacetum coccineum. Next base: position 28,224 of record BQNB010039195.1, on the reverse strand, counting down.
ACAAATATGAAACTATCATTCTGTGTCTTTATGGAAAGAGGCATCAAACATGTCTTAATTAGGATTTCCATATCATGAGCAGTTGGTGCACGAAAATGATCATGAGAATGCTTTTCCCAAGCTTGATCAACAAGTTCTCTAAAATGATTTATGTTATTGGTCATTACATTATATGTTTGTCTACTTTTACTTATTGATTTGGAAACAAGTAAGAAACCAATGTTTTGGAAAAAAATTGGTTTAGATTTTACAAAAGATTTTCTCCACATTTTCTTTCTTACTTCATTTGCATGTGCCAACTGTTCATGATATTCCTGTGTCGATGGTTTGAAAATTTCATAAAGACTATTTAACTTTGTATAGTCATAAGGTCTCACTTTGTCTTTATTCAATTTTGATTGACTCCTTTTTTCAAGAGTCAGAGTCTCTTCCCTATTGGGGATGAGTCTGTTTGCAGGATCAGATTTTTCATATAGTGTAGTTTATTTGATATAATAACACAAGCCTAGGATTAATGTTTGGCCGAATTATCTAGAGAGAGAAAGTAGGAGTTCTAGAGAGAGAAAATCACTTAGTGTGTGTTTGTGATAAAATGAACATCCAACCCCTTCCCATAGCTGGAAAGGGGTATTTATACAAGAGCTTGGTTCCCCTAAATAGGCCATAGAGTGGGTTAACAAGTGGGTAAAGACTCGGCCCAACACCATATGTCGTACGGTAACTAAACGATTAAAACTAAGACTATGAGCTAACCTATGCTAGATATAACACGGGGTGACCAAGTCTTTTTCATGGATTTTCATAATCCTAACAATCTCCCCCTAAGGGAGGTCACCCCAGACAATATAAATTGAATCCTAGCATTAAATTTGAATTAATCTTTGATTTTGGCTTGTAGTCTTTTGATTCTTCAACATTTGTCGTTGTACATCAAGTAGTGATCTTTGTTCCTTGGAATTGAGTGATCTTTGGGCTTTCTTTGAGATCACCATCCACTTTAAATCTCTTAATCATCCTTGTTGTGGAATATTGCCTTTATGTGATGTTGTGACTTTTAAACTCGCATACTCACACTCTTCTGGATCATGATAGTACTTATCAGAGTTACAGAAGCTGTGTTGTAGGTCTTTCAGTTGTCAAGATGTCTTTGATTAGAAACATTAAGTGTGAGCATGTGTCTATGAATTGACTTTACTGGAACGAGGCATCTGCATCTCCATCTTTATGTAATCCTGAAATACAACAGTTAACAATAAAGCTTGGTGACAAATATGGCTTTGTCATTCGTCAGAGTTCGGTTGCATTAACCTCCGGTTCCGTGAGGAACGTTTTACAGTATAAATACTGTACCTGTGATCAGGTAGATTCATTATAAGAACCTCCTTGATAGGGTTTCCATCTCAAAGTGTTAGATCATCTAACGCAGATGCATTAGATTGTACTTGCTAGTATCTCTTTACCGGACACCTCAAAGCAGGCTACCTCACTAATAGTATTGCTACTAATAGAACGGTAAGAGTGAATCAGTGAGTTACTATCTCACCGATTGAAGATAAAATTGATTTGAAAATCAATCGATGTGTCACTAGTTAAAGTGATTTTTGTAACACATCGAGAGTTTTAAGCTTTTATCAAAATTCATCCTCCGTCAATTCATAATCTGGACCGAATCGATGCCCAGTGTCACAAGTTTGATCCATTAAGGATCTCACAAGTCACCTACCTAGAGCTTGTTTGATGTTGGCTCTAGCAGGATTTCCATCTTCACTGTGAATACTTTCGTATCACTCGGATGTTCTGGCAATATCACAAGGATAATGCGTAGGACTCTTAAGATAATCCTTGTTTTCACAGTGTGTGAAACACAAGTATATTGGAATAGTGTCCTAACGAGATTTATTGATGATCTCATGGCTCTAGACTCAATAGTGCATTTTTGGTTTTTGGTAGTCGGAGGCTGGAGCGGACTGCCACCTTTTCAATATCGTCTAACTCGGAGTGAGAGAGACGATAGAAATGTATTGATCTCCGTGAGAAGTGAAACAAGAATCCTTTGAGGGATCTTGAGTGGCTAGGGAGGGTTGTGCAGCGTATCACTGGGTCCATGATACTTGTCTTCAATGTCAGCAATCAACCATGTGATTCTGACAGCATATGTAGTGACCCGGTTTCTGCCTAAGGTTTAAGGAGGGCTGCTTTCTTTTCACCCTTTATCTTAGCATTTCTTTTTCATTCTTCAACCCCTTCAGTGCTTACCGAGATTTCATTACTAGAACCTTGTTGGGTGTGTTCCAGTACTAGCTCCATCTCAGTCCGCACTATTCCCTTATTCTCACATTACTCCTTTTATAATCATACCTAAGGACTTCTACACTAACTAGTGGATTGTCCCTGGGTAGATCCCTCCGGCTCTGGCGGGATCGTGGGATCGAGTACCTAACCTTACCATCCTTATAACTCCGATAAAGTAATTACATGGTCGGTCTTAGGTGATTCCACAATTGCCATCATAACCATTCGCTCCCCCTCAATATGTGCATCGATATTCGAAAGAGTTTAGCACATATAGGAGAGCCTACACTTGAGTTAAGAAATCACAATTTTTATCAGATTTTCATAATTAAATCACATTTTCTCCCCCGAGCAAAAATTTCAAATCCGTTGAGATTTTGGGTCTCAATTGATTTAAGTTAGGAAAATTTGGGAGAAAGTGTGTCAGGTTTATACAAGCCGATTATGGAACATATGAATACTTAATATACAAGCCTAAGAGACAGTTTAATCACTACATTAACAAGCCGATTAGGGAACATATTAATGCTCCCCCTCAAACTATGAGGGTATGTGTGAGTGTCAGGTATAATAATTTTGAAAGATTTTAAGTTTAATGAAAAACTCATGAAAAATTTATACATTGACTCTTAACACCTAAAGATACACTACATAATAATATATTCACAAGATTGTGTATGAGACAGGACCTGAAAGTGTTCAAACCAAAAATGACAAAGTCATTCTGTCCATGTTAGCAATCTGTAGTATGTCTCGATACTCTCTTTTTTGAAGTTGTCTTAGCTTTCCCCCGAACCAGCAATCTTTTCTTGAGTAGATCCATAGATTTCTTGCAAGCCGCATTAAAAAGACTTGATGTGTAAATCTTAAATGTCCGAAGTACACAATTAATTCAAAACCATAACATCAAAGTCAATGAAGTCCCAGATGTCCTCATTTCTCCTTACACGATAGTGATGATATAAATTGCAACACTTCAAAGGCTCATCGTGCATTTATAAGATACAAAGTATAATATTACATTTTCCCTCAACACAATATATTTTTGGATATCCAAACCTTATACTTACCAAACCGAATGTTAAGATAAACTCTTAGTGTGACTTGTTGTAAATGTTTCAATCTCGTTACCAAAAATTTCTACGCAAAGTTAACTTTAGCTATATATGATTCAGTATGCTTACCTGTTGTGAATCCATCTGTCTTTGACCAACTTATTAGATAATCTGATACCAAAAACTCGATAAGCTGTATCCTGCCGATCAAGCAGTTAAAATGACAACTATTAATGATACAAAAAAATATATCAGGCCATAATGTGCCACTTTACATGATAATCAAGTCTCAGCAGTGCACATGTAACAATACTTCATGCAAATTGAAGTATATGCGCTGTTAAGATATAAGCCCACATATGTCACAACTCACAAATACTAACAATAATCAAAATTTGGTACTATATGAAATAGAAAGGTTCAATATATCAATAAAGTTTTAAACCCACTGGCCATGTACATGATACGTAGTACAGTGTATTTAAATATTATAGCCTAAATATACAACAGTGTTGCTTTCATATGGATGAAAATTCGAGCATAATACAGATGGAGTATAGTAAATAAATCAAGGGGGTTTTCCATTAGTGAATAAAGTTCGACATTATTTATGTACCAAAAAGAAAGCAACACACATAAAACAAGAGGAGTATCAGGAACTAATGGAGATGATCGTAGCAAACTTACAAAATGTAGAGACTGTTATGCACTTCACGGAAAGTTGATTCAAATGGATCAAGAAAGAGCAAATTTTCTGCTATTAGAGAGATTCTTTAAGAAACTGAAAGAATCACTCGTTGTCCAATACATGCCTCACTTCCTAGCTTACGAAGCAAGTGCCAAACATGAAACTAGGTGTCTGAGTGAACCTAACCTGCTCCTGAGATAGAAAAATTGGTTAACAAAGAGTTAATAAGAAAAGATCAAATCAGTTGCAATTGATTGAAGTACACATGATGCCTTATATGATTACCATCTCCTTGTAACGTAGTGCACATTTTTCTAACTAAACGCAGAGACAAGATGCCAATAACCCCTTCAACTAATTCAGTAATTTTTCCATGGGATGTGATATTCTTAATTGAATCTTCAGTATGGGGCAAACAGAAAAAAACTGTAAGAATATAATCATAAATGGAACAAGGCGAGGACTTTAAACAAGTTTCACCTAACCATTTTAAAAATCATATCATAACGGTATACTTCATGTTGTTGGTTTCCTAAAGAGCAACATGCCACAATTTACTTTAATCCATTTTAGTATTCAAGATGCTTATGTTATGAGTATATCTGTATGCTATTACATGTTCAGTGATATAGGTTCATCAAGTACAACACTTCAATAAGATATAGTATAAAACATACAAAACATACACACATGGATATACTACAATTTAAACGAGAAACAAATATACACAAAATGAAGTCCACAGCTTGGTGGGACCAGTTTGCAAAATTAGTATCATCTGGCTGCAACAATAAAACAAACAGAATTTTATGGTTATGTCACACCCCGCCAAGGCAGAAACACGAGGCGTAACATCATGAATATCATCACAACACAATGGTGTCAACAATAGAGAATCACTACATGTATAACTAAATAAAAGAGACACGATGTGTCATGACAATACCGAAAACAAAAGTACGGCATCTTGTATTAATGAAAAAGGGGTCTCATCAATACAAAGACAATGTCTTACAAACCTATTAAAAACATTCAAGAATTCATGCAACAAAATACGAAATGAAATCAAATGAAAACTTCCAATGCAGCCTAAAGGTCTCTCTAGCCACTTTTAATAACTTCAGTATCTTCATAACGCTCATCTGAATATGATGCTTACAACGTCAACACAATGGTTGGTGAGAGTCATAGGTTTTACAACACCAATACAAGATTTAAATAAATTACTGTGATTATAAAAACAAAACAAAGCTGGACAAATAAGCTGGCTATTATACATGCTAGCATTATTGAAACTAAGTATCATAATTGAGACGGAACGTGTCTCTCGATCCAATGCAACAAAAACAGTCATGGAGAGGAATAATGTCCCCAATTCCAGACTCTTGGTACCATATCCACACAATATCATAAGGAGTTGATAACCTCCAAGGATCTTACCCACAAAGTAGGCGAAGAACTTTGCAACAACATACACATGCATCACATAACATATAATAGTAACTTAAAGTCCACGAGTAACTTGAAACACATAATCACAGCAATCAAAACATACTTTACATCATTTCCATCCCATGAAAACATAGTAAAAATGGGACTATGAAATTCACCTGGATACTCAAACGCAGCTTCCAAATCTCTACACGCAACTATACAAATAAATAAACATGGTTACACGTGGCCAAGCTAAAAGCTCTAGTCCATGTAACACACACATAATGGATGTCTAAGAGTTTAGTTAACCATCATGGGTCACCCCGACACCATGCCTAACCTTAACCATCTACTAACACTTTACACTAACTACTAATTAACTCAGAATTGCTGAATTTTATTGTCTCTTTACGTACCCAAAACCCTTACTTAATGAATTTCAAAATTTATACCAAAAATCACCCATGTTCTTTTATGAGTATAGCAACTACCTTGTGATTCTCAAGTATTACTTACATGTGCAACTACCTCAAATAAAATCAAACTTTAAAACTATCCTAATTCTGATCTGATTGCACACCAAAATATATCTCTCTAACTACCATACTTAGACATGCTTTTAGAGGCTATTTTTTTATAGGATTATCCATAGACATATGGAACTTAACTATTGTAGAAGGGCTAAGCTTAATTCCACTTTTAAGTATAGGTTGTACCCTCACAAACATGACCTAAATCTGACCCGTATTTACTGTTCTGACAACTTTTAGGGTAACCAACATTTGAATGACTTCCCGACCTTAAAAACTTTCGAGGCTGGATTTTCTGGAAAGCAGACTCTTTTGGCTTATTCATATGCTCAAGAAACATATCAAAACACCTTTTTATCATCTAGATATCAGTCGTTGAACACGACCCAAAATTCTGCTCAACCCTAAATCAAGTTTTTAACGCAAATCTAACTTAACCAATAGCATAATCATAACCCTAATCAAGCCCTAATCATTCTATCATCAGTAAATATCATTAATATTCTGAATTTTATGAAATCCTAATTTACCCATCACTTAAATAATTAAAGTTTATGAACATACCTAAAACCTTCGATTAATTAACACGAACCACCACTTGAATCTTGAATAAAAAAATCTTTTTTTTTTCTCTGCTTTGATCGACTGGATATAAAAAATTATAAGGGATATGAGATTTGTATTTATAGTGAATAGAAAGAAGTTTAGATAATTACCTAATTAGAATCCCACTTATACTAAAATTGGTTTTCCTTCTTTTTTTCTCTTCTTTAACCGGCCGAACAAACACCTTTTTATTTTTTTTTTATTTTTTATTTATTTATTATTATTTACACAAAAACACTTTAATTTTGTTATTTTTATAAAAACCTTTATTTATTTAGACATCCTTCTAAATAAAACTAGTATTAAATACCTAAAAATAAATAAATTCATTTCATACTTTATTTTTCTAACTTAATAATACGAAAATCTACTAACTAAATTTTCTATTCTCGCGAATTCCTATTATCTAAATACGTATACATATACATATAAATACGTACACACATAAAATTTTACCATCATTTTCATTGTCACAAAAGTAAACAAAATGAAATACCCACGTTAACCATAAATTCAATCAAAATGAGACGATCACGCTCACAGATTGATAACCAACTCACATAGAATCACATAATTACTATAACACATAATGAAACTCAAATCAATACTAACGGTTGACTAACCTGCTCAAAGCACAGTTGTCACAGTATCCTCTCCTTAGGGAAATCTCGTCCCGAGATTTAACTACTAGATTCAACATCATCAACAATCAATCGGGAATACTTAGCGTTCATATTGTCCTCACGTTCCCACGTGAACTTAGGGCTACGCTTTGAATCTCATCTAAATTTCACGATCGGAAACCCACTACTTTCAACTTCGCTTGCCCATACATGGGTAGAAATAGCAGCATAACAACTCTAAGAAAAAATAACATCCAACTACATGAACATCGCCCGTCTTCGAGGAAACTCATCAAAAACCTTAACAACGTCATTTATAACCTAACCCCGCAACTCATCAAACAAGAACTGTCTTGGAACTAAGTTAAGAGTTGTTACAAAGCTCAAGGTTTTTGAAGAATCGGCTCGACTTTGAGTTTATTTAAAATATATCATTAACCAAACCACCTCAGAACATTCAAGGGTGCACTAAAGTCTACCAGTAACCCTATATGTCAAACTTTACTTAGTACTTCCAATGATAGCTTGCTCAACGAGCAAATGTAGATACTTAGTTTTTATGAAATCCTCGTGCCCTCTCTTCGAGTTCCAATAGACTTAACTATCAGAATCCTACTACGCTTCAAACTTTCAACCTCACGATCGATAATCTCAACAGGTTCTTCAACAAAACGAAGAGTTTTGTCTACCTTAATTTCTTCTAATGCACATGCAGATTTGTATCCTGCTAAATACTTCTTTAAATTTGAAACACATCAAATATGCTACTAAATTATTGATACAATCTTAATCAATAGGCCATAGGACCGATCTTTTTAATGATCTCAAATGGTCCCACATATCTTGGTGCTAACATTTCTTTCTTTCCAAAATGAACTTCATCTTTACAAGAGTACACTTCCAACATCACTTTATCACCAACTTCAACTCTAAATGTTTACGCATATTGCCAACATAGCTCTTTTGGCAATCTCTAGCCGCTTTAAGCTTTTCTTTAATCAACATCCCTTTATTTGTTGTATTTTATACCAATTCTGATCCATTCGACTGAATTTCTCCAATTTCAGCCCAAAAAAACATGTGACCTACACTTCCTTCCATACAACGCTTCAAATGGAACACATCAAACTCCTGAATGATAACTATTATTATAGAAAACTCAATTAAGGGTAGATGAGTATCCTAATTACAACCAAAAAAAATCAATCACGCACGCTCTCAACATATCCTTCAAAGTCTCAATGGTACGCTCACTTTGTCCATCCGTTTGAGGATGATAAGTCGTACGCATGTTTTAGCCGTGTTCTCAATGCCTTCTACAATGTCTACCAAAGCCATGAAGTAAATCTTCCACCACGATCTGAGATGATCGACACATGCACTCCATGCCTTGTTACTATCTCATTAGCGTAAAGTCTCACCAAATTCTCCATTTTAAAATCTTTACGTACTACCATGTAATGGGCCTACCTTAGTCACTTTATCGACTATTACCCAATTCGTATCATACCCACTATTTGATCTTGGCAACCTTGTAATAAAGTCCATAGTTATTATATCTTACTTCCACTTGGGTATCTCTAGTTGTTACAATAAACCCGAAGGTCTTTGATGTTTCAGCATTCACCTTTAAACAAGTCAAACAATTGCTAACATAGGTAGAAATATCCTTCTCCATACATGGCCACTATACATATCTCTAAGGTCATAGTACATCTTATCCGCTCCCGACTGTACCAAGTACCTTCATGCATGAGCCTCGTCCATCATTAATGTCCTTACATCACCTATTAATGGTACCCATAATAAATACATACCTCCACCTTCCTTCTTTTACATTAGTTGGTCCAGGCCACGCAGTATTTATGCTGTCGCATTCTCTACCTTGCCTCTTTGCATGAGTACACAACCTAATCCTTGATTTGACGCGTCGCAGTAACCTACAAACTCTTTGGATCCATCAGGCAATGACAATATTAGTGCCTTTCACAAATTGCCCTTCAACGTCTGAAAAGCGTCCTTTTGTTCCTTGGCCCACTCCTACTTCTTATTCTTCTGAGTTAGTAAAGTAAGGGGTTTAGTGATCTTAGAAACATTTACTATGAAACGTCGGTAGTAACCTGCCAATTCCAAGAATGATCGTATCTCGGATGGCATCTTAAGTACTTTTAATTCTTCATTGCTTCTATCTTACTAGAGTCTACGTGAATATCATTGTTGTTAACCACGTGTTTGAGAAACGCACTTCTTGTAGCCAGAATTCATACTTGGAAAACTAGGCAAACAACTATTCCTTCTTCAGCAGCTCCCCACAGAGAGTGACTTGATCAAATAAAACCTATATCAAACGAATCCTAAGGGTTACAAACTATCGAATAGGGTAGCAAACAAATATCAAATAAAAGGCTAGAAAACATCTAAGGGATTTCACATATGGAAATAGATGCGGATCAAATGTCATAAAAATCCTTAAAAGGAAAGATAGAATATATGCACTGATAGAAACGAAAGAATCAACAAGCGTACCACGACAAAATAAACACATAACGAATAACAATATGTATCAAGATTGATAAATGAAAAGATAGGATTCTTATACCAATAACCGACTTTACTCGAAAGAACCAACTAAATAATGTTTTTATAAAAATCGATTTATAATAATAGAGAAAGTCGTTTTAATTATAAAAATCACTTAAAAATCGTCTTAAATATAATCTTTATAAAATTCATTTAATCATTGTTGTCATAAAATCCAGAGATGGTCATTTAACAGTGTATCGCATCTTACCCATAAAATTTTCTTTAAACCTCCTTTTTATAATTATAAAATTTATCAAAAACAAGCATAAAAAAATATTATCATATCTTATTCATAAATATTATCTAAAAAAATAGTTTTGTCCGTCAACCAATTATCATATTGTTTCAAAATTTATTGTAAACATAGTTTCTAAAAAAACAATAAAGAGACATTTCCACAAAAGTGTTGTATTCGTAAAATCATTTCAAAATAGTTTTCCCCAACACCATCAAGATATACTTCAAAAGGTTTTCATAATTCGACATTAATATAAAATATGATACTCAAACAAGGACAGCGTAATACCAAAAGAGATTGTAAAATACCGTAAAGACTCTAACACAATTTTATTGTTTGAAAGCGAAGAAAGTACCATGAACCATATAGTCAGAATAACAGTGAAGCGAACATGCACAAGAGAAATTCATACGAAGACATTACGAACCAAAAGAAGAACGTAATGACCCATCCGTACTCACGATCGAAAGAACAACCATCGAAAAGCGTCGGTACTAACATGTCGCAGCATGTTACCAAAACCAAAGGATATATGAAGAACGGAGCAATGATCCGTACTAATATGTTAGGAACAATTAATGCTTAAAAGAAAATTTTGATACTCAAACGAGTAATCAATACAACGAAAGAACCAATGGAACGTACCAATATCCCAAGAAGCAGATCCGAACAACCAATATTCATCAAGACGCCAAGTAGAAAAGTTAGATCATCCATACCGACATGGTACGAACAAGGAATGCTAAAATGAGGGTTATATATCCGAGCGAATAATTGAGCAGACGAACAAACTCAATAATCACAATAATAGCAATAACGGGTATCCGGGGTATCCGCAAGCGGTAGATAGAAGGGGAAACTTACTAACTTCATAACTATTCATAACACAACCGCACATAATATAACATCTTACACTACCAACTAACAAGCAAACACCGATCAATGCAATCATGGTCACAAGTCTACGTGTGTGATGCCTTTATAATTATGTTGGCCACCATAATTATAATTGCATCCTTTCACACGTATACTTACTTCCAAGACTACACCTCTCAATGATAACACACATATAAGCACATATACCACATTGCACATCTTAAACCACTCCAATATAACACAGAAAAGGATGCTCCATCAAAGAAATACTTACTTATATAAAGATAAAATCGAAATGACATAAAGGAACGAAAGTCTCGCAGCGCCTCCAAAATACGAAATATCCAAAAGAAATAATCAATAGCATCATGACGAGGTAAAAGACGAAATAAACTTATGTTGGGCCTCGCTTGGGTTTGACTTTGCCTTCGCAAGAGTCACCCGACTCCGCGGGTCCAGGCCTGCTACGAGCATCCGACAAGAGATCTGAGTCGGCCTCCTTCTCCGACTCTTCTAACTAACCTTCCTCATTCGGTTCCTCGAGAGGCTCCTCCTCAATTGGCTCCTCTTTTGAATCATAAGCTATCGAGTAGCCCGTAGGTCGAAATAAAACTCAAAGAAAGCAAGAATACAAAAACGCCTAGATAGCTAAACACATAGATTCTATTACGGTTAGAGAGAGACATGACTAAAATAATAAGGAAGGGTATATACTATTAGATCCCAATAATGAAAAAGTATATATATATATATATATATATATATATATTATAGTAGTAGACAAATTAAGAAAAATTAAAGCTTTCGAATAGCGAGAAAGTATAGTAGATACGTACATAAACACTTAAGCCCTAAAATGCAACTATATGAAGGACTCCTAGGTTATAGTCTAGGCTCGACCACCTACTTCTCTATAACCAAAGGCTCTGATACCAATCTGTCACACCCCGCCAAGGCGGAAACACGAGGCGTAACATCATGGATATCATCACAACACAATGGTGTCAACAATAGAGAATCACTACATGCATAACTAAATATAAAAGACACGATGTGTCATGACAATATGTCATACCCCGCCAAGGCGGAAACGCGAGGCGTAAACAAGAATGGATATCATCACAACACATGGTGTCTATATAGAGAATACTAAAATAAAAACTAAAGTAAAGCAAAGACACGAAGTGTCATAACAATACCCAAAACCTAATGGTGTCTTTATTAATGAGAAAGAGGTCTCGCTAATAAATGACATGACAGAAACAAAATCTAAAACCAATTCATGCTAACCGCATGTTAACAAACAGAAAACATAAATTAAAATCAAGCTCGAACTCCAATGTATCCTAGAGGTCATTACTACCACTTATTTTAGCTTTAAAACCTCATGAACCTCACCTGAAAATTATAACTTAAAAACGTCAACACAATGGTTGTTGATAGTCAAATTTTTACAGGACCCACAAAATCAAATCCTTAAAAAAACAAAATAATTTGCTACGATTAACATAACATATCATGGCAGAACATTTTAAACTAGCTATCAGTATAGGCTATCATACAACTCACAATCAATCACAACGGGACGAAACGTGCCCACGAAGAGAACCGACATAACAAAGCCTGGGGTAATCCATTACCCTCCGATCGGAATCACACAGTATGGAGTATTATTTCAACCCTCCAGTTAGATTTGGAATGAGTAGAGTCACTACGCTGGATGACCGAAATCACATAGAAAATAGGATCTATATCAATCCACCAATTAGATTTGAATCGGTATAAGCCCACCCTCTAACCGTAATCACACATCAATCACAAACAACATAAAGCCTACACTATAATAACCACATAAACTTTATGGACATCAAGTACAACCACATAATCGCAGTGATTAAACTCATCAAAAACATCGTTTTGCAATCATTTCCATCCCAATGTAACACATTAAAAGTGGGACTATGCAACTCAACCATGATGCTAGGTGCTTCCCACAAGAGATGCAACAAAAGATTCACCAACACTCACGTATAATCCTAAACAATTAATCACAGCAATAATGCTACCATCAATTAGGAATTCCCACCCAATCTGAATAACCTCAACTAAGAAGGATATCTAAGCTATCTACCCTAATCTATATCTTGATTTAAAACTTTTCCAACTCCAACCATATGCACTTTCCACTTCACTGCTACACTTTATATATTTTTGGTTTTGACAGAATTTGTTATACTAATTACGCGTTTCTAAACGTACCACTTGAAACACATTACAATTCAAGGACAAAAATTGCACCATGCTACATAAACCGTATTATGAACCTCTCATAGATCTCACAAAGCCATTACCCTTTTACAAATACCCTTTATAAATTCATTAATCCAAAGTGTCCAAAATTCATCTAGAATCTGACCTCCTAAAAGTATGGTACTAGCTGACCATTTTAGACCTCCTTTCATACGTTTAGACAATATTCAGGGGTCACACACAATATTAAAATTACTTCCTCATGATTTTGAGGCCCTCTAACCAGATTGTCTAAGTATTTTTAAAGAAAAATCAAACAAAAACCTAAAATTCGGTCACTGTTTATACAACACGTGAAAATTGTAACGACCCTAGGACCCACTTCCCGACCATAAAATTTCAAGAGGCCAACTTTTATGGAAAAGTATAACCTCTGCTGAGGTTATCTCCATAGGTTTAAAATTGTTTATTTGAATTTTTATGAATGAAGTTCATGCACGTTAACAAAACTGCCTAAAAATCTGCTGGTGAATTAAACAACTAATTCGGGCAATCAGAACCCAAATGGCAAGGTCAATTCTCCGTAACTAATTAAGAACTAATGATCAAACAAACATTATAACATTAATAACCATCCAGAAAAATCAAAGCCCTAGTATTTTAAAACCTACACCATCAAGGCATAGATTACAAGAGATTGTAAAATAAAAATATGAACTAACTTAAACAAATATTAAAAATTACCTTAACCAAGAACCCAAAATTTTCTCGTATCTTCTCTCGTGTAAAAATCAGGCCAAGAACAAATGATGGGAAGGTTATGGGAGTTCGATTGTATATATAGTAAGCCTCCTAAGAGATCCTAGATAAAGCCTGTTTAAAAATCGATTTCTAATACATCTCCTTTTTCTTTTCTTTTCTCTTTTTTTTCTACTATTCGGCCGGATAGGCCCTTTTCTTTTTCTTTTTTTTCTATTTTGATTATTTTATTTATGTAATATACAATTAAAATGTATTTTCTTAAATTTTTATAAAAAGATCTAACAAATTTGACTATACATTTTTGTCTTAAAAACGAAATCCACTAATATCTTTTAAAAAGTAACTTTTAACTTTTCATTTTCAGCCTAACTTTCCTAAAATAGAAATTTTACATTTTCTTAACTTACCACTAAAAATCTAAACCTATCTTAGACTACTAACACAAAAATACATATACGTAAAAATACTTACACAATTAACACAGAAACGCTCGAATCTCAATAATCATTTCCTTGTCACTCAAAAGTGAACGAAATGAACTTAACTAATTGTACCACCACCCAATCTCATTGAGATGATACACTCAATAGATTGAATACCAATAACTCAAAAACACATAAAACCCACATAAAACCACATAAAATCTACATAAATCAAACATAGCCACAGGCACCTAAGTCAAATCACTAACGGTTTGACTACACCGCTCAAGGCCATGTTTGCCCATAGTCATCACCCTCCTTTAGGAAATCTCATCCCGAGATTTAACTAGCCGATTCATCAGCTCGATCAACAAACAACTGAGGGTACTTAGACCTTCATATTAAATCCTCTCGCGTTCCCAAGTAAAAGCTCATGACCACGCTTATGAATTCGAACAAACCGTATACTACTCTATCATACTAGCTTTAAACTCTTAACTTCACAATCCATTAGTCCTCCACATGTTCCCTGCAACAAAACGAAGAGTTTTGTCAACCTTAATCTCACCTAATGGCATATGCAAACTAGCCTTCGCCAAAAATTTCTTTAGGTTTGACACATGAAACGTGTCATGTACCCTACTCAATTCCTCAGGCAACCTTAATCGATAAGCTGCAGGACCTGATCCATTCAAGAATCTCAAAGTGGACCTCTACGTAACTCTATGCACAACTTCCTTTTTCCCAAACGAATTATACCTTTCCAATGATACTTCAACATCACTCGATCCATCGCCACTTCGATATTCTAATGGTTTGCGGTCTATTATCAGCATAGCTCTTTTTGACGATCTCTCGCTGCTTTGAGCTTCTATACCTTTATCAACACACTTTAAGCAGTCGTTTCCTTGAACCAATTCTGGTCTATCAAAACTACTTTTCTTCTCCATCCAATCTCAGCCCCAAAAATAGGCGACCTACACTTCCTTCCCTACAAGTCTTCAAACGGATCACATCTTAGAACTCTAATGATAGCATTATTGAAAGAAAACTCAACCAATGGTAGATGGAACATCCCGCTACCCACCAAATCAATTACATCACGCCCTAAACATAATCTCTAATGTCTGAATCGTACGCTCACTTTTGTCCAAGCCGTTTGGGGATTGAAAATCCGTGACTCATATCCAACCTTTGTCCCTAAAACTTTTTCCCCATTCTTGCCAGCAACAGAGACGTAAAATCGTCCATCGTTTATCCTAAAATAATGAGACATTATGGTAACTCCATTTCTCGCGACTATCTCCTCAATGTAGATCTTTGCCAAATATGCATACTATATTCCTTCCTCTCTATAGCTAGGAAATGAGGCAACATATATAGTTATTCGACTATGACCCAAATCAGACATGCACACTTTTGAGCGCTACGGAAACTAAGGGATAAAATTCCATAGTATATCTATCCCACTTTCATTCAGGTATCTTAGTGTAGCAGTAAGTGCCCGCAGGACTTTGATGTCAGCCCTTACCCTTTGAACATTTCAAACACATTACTATCATAGTAGCAAATCTTTTTCATTCCGGCCCCGACCAATACATATCTCGAAGATCATAGTACATCTTATTAGCTCCTGGATGCACAGAGTACTTAGACTTGTGAGCTTCGTCCATGATCATCGTTCTCACGTCTCCTATTAATGGAACCCATATACGGTCCATAAAATATAAACTCTCGCCCTCTTTATTTTCCATTTGCTGATCTAAATCATGCAGATTCTCCCTAAATACATTCTCTTGAATAAGTGCCTCACTCTGGGCTGCTTGTATCTTTATTCTCATTCCAACATGGACAGTCATTGCCATAGCCTTTACATGTCTAGGTTTCAGACGCTCTTTCCTACTTAATGCATCAGCCACAACGTTCGCCTTACCAGGATGGTAACGAATCTCACACTCATAATCACTAAACAACTCAATCCATCTCCTCTGACGCATATTCAGCTCTTTCTGATCAAAAATGTGTTGAAGACTTTTGTGATCGGTATAGATAACACTCTTAGTACCATACAGATAATGCCTCCAAGTCTTAAGAGCAAATACAACCGCTCCCAACTCTAAATCATGCGTCGTGTAATTCTTCTCATGGATTTTCAGCTGCCTCGATGCATAGGCAATAACTTTGCCTCTTTGCATGAGTACACAACCTAATCCTTGGTTCGATGCATCACAATAAACTACGAAATCTTCAACTCCATCAGGCAGCGTCAATATTGGTGCATCACACAAGTTATTCTTTAAGGTCTGAAAAGCCTCTTCTTGCTCCACGCCCCATACGTACTTCTGATTCTTTTGAGTCAACGAGGTAAGAGGTTTAGCAATTTTGGAGAAATTTGCAATAAACCGTCGGTAGTAACCGGCTAATCCCAAAAATGATCGAATCTCAAAAGGTGTCATAGGGGTCTTCCAATTCTTTACCGCTTCTATTTTGCTGGGATCCACATGTATACCATTATGATTAACAATGTGACCAAGAAAGTGCACCTCTTGCAACCAGAACCCACATTTGGAGAACTTGGTATACAAATTCTCATTCCTTAACAATTCCAACACCAAACCCAAATAAACTTCATGGTCCTCCTTCGTCTTCGAGTAGATCAAGATGTCATAGATGAACACGATAACAAACTTATCTAAATACAGTTTACAAACTCGGTTCATCAAATCCATAAAAAATGCAGGCGCATTGGTTAGCCCAACAGGCATAACCGTAAACTCAAAATGTCCATATCTTGTTCGGAACGCCATCTTAGGTATGTCATCTTCATGCACGCGTAGTTGGTGATAACTTGACCGAAGGTCTATCTTGGAGAAATAACACGATCCTTGTAGTTGGTCAAATAAATCATCAATTCTCGGAAGAGGATAACGATTCTTAACCATCAACTTGTTCAACTCTCTATAATCGATACACATACGTAGCGATCCATCATTCTTCTTGACAAATAACACTGGTGCTCCCCATAGAGAATGACTAGGTCATATGAACCCCTTGTCTTGCAACTCTTGCAGCTTCCCAGACAATTCTTGCATCTCCGAAAGCGCTAAACGATATGGAGACTTTGCTATAGGCGTCGCTCCAGGAACTAGATCTATGCGAAACTCCACTTGTCGTTGCAGAGGCAATCCTAACAAGTCTTCTGGAAACACATATTCAAATTCACATACCACAGATATATCGCTCAACCTTGGTTCATCCTCCTTTGCACTCTTTAATGCTTTGGTGATTCTTACAGCCCGTTCTCCATGTACCCTAAGGATCCTACCATCCTCCATGGGTATTTCTACTACCTTCTCATGACATACTATCACAGCCTTATGTTAGGACAACCAATCCATTCCCACAATTACATCAAAGCTTCCATGACCTAAAGGTATCAAGTTTATGCTAAACAGGGAACCTCCTAGTTTTAGTTTGCAATCACGGATAATTCTATCTACTTCTACTTTCTTACCATCAACTACTTCTATCACATAACCAGGGTTCACAATACTAGGTCTCACATTAAGTAGGGGCGCAAATTCAGTAGATATGAAACTAAAATCGGCTCTAGAATCAAATAATATGGTAACAAAGTGATCATTCAGAGAGAATGTAACGCCCCGACCCAGAAGGGTAGAAGTATTACAAATATGGTGTGACATCAAAAGCATACACAATCATAACACAAGCATAAACAGCGGAAGTCTTAAATAAATAACCAAAGTAAACACGACTTAAGGAACATAAGTTCTCAAAGGACAGACATATCCAAACGAAATAACCGAAAGAACTACCACACTCTGTCATACTCTCGAATTGTTATCATTCTTACAGCATTTACTGGAGACTATTGCCTAAGCCGATACCCGACATCCCTGACAAATAGACCGGGCTTTCTGACAATGATGCACAATTGCAAAATCCATTTTACTGGGTGATGAGTTAAAGCACTTGTTTCACCTTAGGAATTGAGTTCCCGGCTTTTTCGAGCAGGAGTTATTGCCACAAACATTCCCGTATTTGCCTTTTGTTGTCTTTCCAAAATCCTCCAGTCTTACTAGGCTCATCCACTTCCTTTCTCTTATCACTACCTTTTGTTAAAGTACCGCAGCTGACTGCTTCATCAGTAAGTATTCTAGCCCTCAATATTGCAGTCTGAATAGTAGTTGGTTGGGTTGCCCGAAGCATTCCTTTAATCTCAGGGGTCCAGTCCGAATGTACCTCTTAATATGAGATGAATCAGGTTGTAATAAATGTGGGACCAACTTTTCCACTCATGAAGCTATCTGTGTAGGACAGCATCGATTGCTCCTACTATTCTTGTGGTCTCAAGAAATACTATTCTCCAACTTTTCCTTTTCATTACTTGGGCAGAATTCTTCAAACCATAATGCTTTAAATTTTTAGTCCCATGATAAAGCCATTGCGCCACACGTCCTCTTGCTTGAACTTTGGTTGTTCCACCAAGTCAATTGCAGTATTGACTATGAGTGTAGCAATATCTCACTTTTGGTTCCTCGGCACCCACTGTTATCAATTACATTTTCCATTTTCTCGTTCCCAACGAGTAGCGCTATTGCACCACCTTTCCATCGTACTCCTTGGGATTGAAAGATTAGAATGTCTTTAAAAGGGAGCAATCCGTTTGTTCCCATCATTTCCATTTCCACCACCGTTATTACCATTATTAGCATTGTTCGCATTGTTAGCTACTTGAGTGATGATGGCTTGTAGTTGTTGTGCGATGACAGTAGCAACGTTAGGATTCTCGTTGTTGTTGCTACTGCTAGGACCACTTCGTCGGTTTGGAGCCATTTTCTATAAGATATAAAAATTATATTCATTAGACGATAATACAGATCAGAATCTCATCATACAATCAATAACCATATGCATGCATACTACCACCATCAACAATAAATCCATGTAATCATAACTTAAAATAATATAACAAAACCTGCCATGCTCCACCTGTGTAGTGGGCATGTATACTATGTGGGCCACAAATTATAGATGCCCTCTTTCACAGTTGTACTCCCTCCTATGAAGACACTTCATACAATTAAAATACACCACATAGCACCTTAAAACTAATAAACCTAACAAATAACACAAAGAATAATCCTAGAATCAACTTTTATTAATTATACATAAAAATCCAACATCAAAAAATAACATCCTAATAGGGCTCCAAACGCCGAAAAGAAAACAAGGGACAAGCTAAATACATAACTACTACTTGGAACACCCCCTGGACAATGATAAGGACGCCAGTCACGGTCATCTTTGTGGTTTCTCCCACACAGGCTTGCTACTTGCAGTAGACTCAAGGTCTGAATCCACTTCATTCCTTTCAACTTCATCCTCGTCCTCTACTAACCATCCATTCATGTTACCACTTGACTGGGGTAGCCAATGTGGTGCAAACTCATTCCTGTGACTCCTTTGTTGAAGTTGTGGATGATCTACAAATCCATACAGGTCGCGTTCCCTTGGTCGTTCCACTGACTCTTCTTCTGACGTTTCGTACCCTTGAAATATTCCCGGAACTCTGGTGATAGTGCCATCCTTGGCAATTATCTTAGTCTCAAACTCCTGGATTGTTTTTCCTCAACCTCTTTCACGTCATATTTTCTTCAACTTTACTAGGCCACATAGCAATGGAACTCGAATCTTGCGGTTACCCCCGTTTGATTTTGTTATTCCTTTTCCCCCGGTCGCAAAAGCATGAAGCACGATCTTTTCTACTGATTGAGGGACATACTACAATAGATCACTAAATAGACTATATCAGGACACAGATCTCGAATAACAAGAAAATTGAAACTTATATATATATATATATATCTAAAAACCTATATATAGGAAGGATGGAGAGAGAATGGTCTTCCACTCAAAATTCAGGAATATGCCACATAATTCATTTTGGGTGCCACATAGGATTGACCAATTTGATTAAGTCAAACACCAAAATACATTTCATTAACTAAACCTCCAAAATTAAAAAAAATAAACGAAAAACTACCCGATTCACATTCATGAGATCCAAAAAAACGCATCCCTAATCATAAATCAGATTCAGGAAAACATAAATGAATCTTTACCTATTATCATTCAAAATCAAAAACCTTATTCTAAATCATAAAAACCCTTTCCACCAAAAAAAATATTCACCAATTACTATCAATCAAAAATTCCCAATCTAAAATCACAATCACAATCGGATCCATAAAACAAAACCCTAACAAAAAATTCATCCCCACTATTCTATAACCTAAACTTTTATCCACAAAATCCAGCTCCCAAAAATTGACAAAACCACCGATTCTTTTCAATCCCAACAATTGATTCATAAATCAAATATCCTACAAAAACAAGATCGGGGAGAAATTAGCAACAAACCATAAACTTTTCATCATCTAAGATTAAATAAACGATTTTTGGTTTTTTATTTCATTAATCTTTGAATGGGAAAAGAACCAAAAATCAAAAATCAGTTGATGATGAAGTTGAAACCCTATACTTTTTATGATCTTGAAGATTGGGAAAAAAATCAAGAAATAATTGGAATACATAGAACCTTTTCAATTGCAGGTTAAGTTTTAATCTTTATAAGTTTTTCTCATTATAAAATTAAGATTTTATTATTTTTCTAGATTTGTTCATACTATATTGTCATGTTTTATGTGTTGTCTGGTTTGTTAGTTTATAAATTTCGTTACATATTTATGTTGGCTTGATTTTTGTGTATTTTCAATTATACGTATAAAAATAAAAATGTTATCTTCAACAATTATTCAGGTTTAAATTTTAAATTTCTAATGTAGGAAGGTTTGAAAAAAAAGTCAGATAATACAAAAAACTTTAAAATATTAAATCAACAAAATGTGTATCATTTATGAATTAGTAACAGAAATCCATGATTTTTGCTTGTGTTTTATATGTCTATGTTTGACATATAGTATAGTGGCTTAAAGTATGCAATGGTTCGGACTCGCTGGCCATTGCTACATTTAGTTCATATCTGCTTTGACTATGACTATAGATATTGGGTTTCTCGAACGTTTTTTTTAGTGCTAATATGTGTGGTCTTTAACCTTTTTATAGGTGCTCTGATTGCACTAAATTATAAGGTATTTCATATTCTTGCAAGGTTCAGGTATTACGAGGTTTGAGGTTGTGGTAAGGACTCTTAGAGCGAACCTTGCACTGTAGTAGACATTAGTAAGTTTTGGTAAGATGACTTTACCAAAAAACTTTATAATTTTTAGGATGTCAGGGGACATATCTTTGCAGATCGGTGTAAGATGAGATAAGGTACACATATTTCATGGATAGCGACTTGAAGATGCAATTTCGAGTAACCAATGTAAGCGTTTGTTCCTACAAAATCGATACTTATTTTTTGTTTAATGGGAGTATAAAATGACGCTTAGATATCAATGCATCCTTAGTTTATTTGAACCACTGAAAATAAGTTAAAAATGGGAGTATTAAATAACCCTTAGATTGGGATATCAACTCCTTCGTGCAACATTAATTAGGTATGCTTTAAACGATTCTTTTCTCTTGTTAACTTCACATATAATAACAAGTCTTGTGTCTATTAGTTTATGTGGAAAGTTTGATCTTCGATGTAGGTGTAGGTGGTAGATGAATATTTAAAACATGGTCTACTACGTCAAGAAAAGATTGGAAAATATTTTTTCCAAAATAATTGTTGGTTGTACATTTTTCTTTTTCAACTCTTACTTTTGTTTTAGGTTTTGTAATACTCCCTCCGTCCTAAAATAATAGTCACCTATTGACTTTTTAAGTCTTTTTCTTTCAACTTTGACCTTAAATAATTTTGTTTGTGTTATATAATACTTGATGTAAAATATACGAATAGATTCGTTTTTAAATGTATTTTCATTATTTATAATTTTCGTCAAGTGTTATATAACACAAACAAAAATATTTAGGTCAAAAGTTTGATAAAGAAGACTTTAAAAAAATCATTAGGGGACTTATTATTTTGGGACGGAGGGTTTGTAGCATGATATGGGTTTACGGTTGAGTTGTTCTTCTTTTCCTTGCGTTTTACGTATTCTATTTTTTGCAGTCTTTTATTTCGTCATGCATTTACCTTCATTGAAACCATTGGGCGATAGAGTGTTGACAAAAATCAAGGCTGCTGAGGAGAAGAGTATATGAGGTATATTACTGCCATCAACATCACAAACTAAACTACAAGGTGGCGAGGTTGTTGTTGTTGGTGAAGGTAGGACTATTGGAGACAAAAAGATCGATATTGGTGTTAAGGTAACCTCTGAAGCAGTTAAAAGTTATTTGCATACATTGTATAATTTCACTGGACATACTAACCGACTACTGTTTATATGATCATTATAAAGACCGGTACCCAAGTAGTGTACTCCAAGTATTCAAGGACTGAGGTTGAGTTTAATGGGTCAAACCACCTCATACTGAAGGAGGTTGACATTCTTGGTATCCTTGAGACTGAAGAATTAAGGATTTGAAGCCGCTTAGTGATAGAGTTATATCAAGGTAGTAATCTTTAAAAACAGAATTATGTTAGGTGGGGTAGAGGACTAGAGTTGTGTTAGCGAATTTAGTATTTAAGTATTGGTTGCTTTGTAACGGTTTGGTATCTCTTATTTTTCTAATATTTCAATGTTAGATGAGAGGTTGAGGAAGCCGAGGAAACAACCGCTGGTGGCTTATTGCTTACACAAGCAAGCAAGGAGATACCCTCTATTGGCATGGTGAGTGACGGTCTATTTACATATGTATGTCAAAGATGGTTTATACTTTTTACATAGTAAATTTAGGAGTTTTGGACCATTTAGTTATGGATGGGTATATTTTGGTCATGTTTCATCTCAAATGGTTAAACCCTTTGTATTTTACTAAAAGAAAACATACGTGGAGTGAACAAACACTCTTGATACTTTATACTACGTATTAGATTTAGACTATGGTAGTAATACTTTTATAACAATTTAAAGAAAGAAAAAAGAAAGTGTTTGCGGGTCAACAACCCATTTTGACCCGTTTAACATGCCAGTCTGTTTTGACCAATTGCCGAGCCAGAAAAAAATATATGGTGTGTATGTGTTGGAGTATCTTGTGACATCTGATATGTAGTGAATGCCATATTCTGCTCTTTAGGCAACTATTTTTATGGTTTATTGTTTATTGTACTTTGTGATTACTATCGTTCCTTGTGGGCTTTGCATACACAGGTGATTGCAGTGGGCAAGTCCTTAAATGAAGGGAAAGAGTCAGAACATGGATTCAATATCATGAAGAAATAGTTTGACCAACTATGTCAAATAGAATTAGAAATATAGTAAAGATGAGCTTTGGCTATTATATGTGATAGTATTAGTATATATGGCTGAATTACTGCAGTTCATTTGTGGGTTTCATAGACTTTGGTCTTTCGAGAAATTGTCTAAATTGCACTTTTAGATTTACAAGAACGTTGAACTTTTATTTTGTTGTTACGATTTATGAAATATAAATATTTGATGTTTTTTTAGTTATTTAATCTTTTTATATTATGTCATCCGGAAGTTTATTTACTATATTTTGTATTGAGGGTAAAACATGTTTTTTATTATTGCAACATATATCCAATTTGTTATAACTTAATGCCCTTTTGTTTTATTTTAGTTGTCCATTTTAGTTTTATGAGGTGTACATAAACTTTAACATTTCTCTAAGTATTTTTATACTTTATGTTAAATTTTGACATAATTTATAAAAAAATTCAATTATCTATTCTATAAGTTGAATTTATATATATTTTAAATCCATTTAATAATCTCTAAACAATTTCTTAAAGGAACCCGTCCAACGGACGGGGCCGTGAGATATATACTATATATATATATATATATATATATATATATATATATATATATATATATATATATATAGTATATAGTATAAGGTACTTTATAAAACTTTGGGAAAATAAGCATAATTAGTATATACTTACACATAAGCCTAAAAGCATCTTTATTGAGGACCCTTTAAGCTATAATCTAGCTCAACACTAGTTCTCTATAACCATAAGCTCTGATACCAATCTGTCACACCCCGCCTAGGCGGAAACGCGAGGGTAAACAGAATGGAATCATCACAACAACGGTGTCTCTATGAGAATACTAAAATGAAAGCTAAGTAAGCAAAGACACATAGGTAATAAACAATACCCTAAACCTAACCAAAATCCAAATGGCGTCTTTTTCGATGAGACGAAAGTTCTCGCCCTAGAAAAGACATGAAACAATTATCCAAATCAACAATACAAAAAAATTTAAGACAGAAATTAAAAAACTTCATGACATCCTATGGCCTCTTAATAGCCACTTCTTTCAATATTATTTCCATCATGCCTCCACCTGAAAAAAATGCTTGAAACGTCAACACAAAGGGGGCTGGTGAGAGTATTGGGTTTAAGACTCACATTGTTACTTTTTCAAAATCAAATACTGCGATTATCAAAACATTATAGGACAACTATGCTAATATGCAATGCACATACTAGGTAGGAACGTTACCCCCGATCCATTTCAACAACTAGGTAGGAATGTTACCCCCGATCCATATGTCACTTACGCACCTAAAAGTTTACCAGCTGGAACTTATACTTAGACCTGGACCACACATCAGCGAGTATTATTTCAACCCTTCAGTTGGTTTGAGTTAAGTAGTAAAGACCACTCCCAACCGAACAAATCACAAACTACTCCAATTGATCACTAAGCCATGAAGCATACCACAAAACCAACTCCAATCGATCACTAAGCCATGGAGCGTATCACACAAATCAGTAGGTATTATTTCAACCCTTCAGTTGGTTTGAGTTGAGTAGTAAAGACCATCCCCAACGAACAATCACGAAGCAATTACATGTATCAAAATAATCACAGCAATTAAAAACAGTTTAACCACATAGCATCATTTTCACCCCAATAAAACATAAGTAAAAGGGGCTATGAAACTCACCTTGATGCTTAGCTCAAAAGATCCAATCAAACTTTACATATTCTCACGAACAATCTAAACAATTAAAACACATTATTAGTACCATTCAAAATTTTTTACGGCATTTTACCTAATATGGATGTAACTTCAACTATGATGGATTACATAGCTATACTTGGCTTTGTCCTATAATCATTTAAAACCTTTACCATTCTTACATATTTCATTTTTACGTAAATGCTACTCTTTAAACTATCTAGTTTTAAGCAGGATTTTGCTCTCACTTGCGTGCCCTTAAAAGCACTACTTAAATCCACTACCATAATTCAAACCCAAAATTTTACATGCTAATATATGTCCTATGAACTCTCATAGCTCTCCCAAGTTACTACCTTTTATATATACCCTTTAGAAATTATTAATCCAAAGTGTTTAAAATTCGTCCAGAATATGGCTTTAAAAGTATGGCATTAATTACCCTATTTAATTACACCACTATGTCCTTAGCCAAAATTCAGAGGGTCACCAAAAATTATATAAACTAAATTCCACGATGACTTAGAGCCTCTAACTCAGTGTCTAGTATTTTTTAGAAAAATAAAAACCAAAACTGAAATTCGTCACTGTTTTACACACTGATTTTGTAATGACCATTTGACCCACTTTCCGACCATAAAAACTTATGAGGTTGACTTTTCTAGAAAGTGAAATAGACTCTCTGAGGTTATCTCCAGTATATAGTAAATTATTTATTTGATCTTTTATGACCGTGTTATGCTCGTTACAAAACTGCCTAACTTTCTGCAGTGAATTAAACACCTAATTCGAGTGATCTAAGCCCTAATGCATGCTCATATCGCTAATCTAATTAATCTAATGATTAAGCTAACATCATAATATCATAAAATTTCTGGAAATTAAATGCCCTAATTTATAAACCCTATTTTAAACCTTAATCCATCATAACTAAGTTACCAGAAAAATAAACGAACTAGAATTAAAAGATCGGATCATACCTTAAAGTGAAACCCTAAAAATTTCGTTCCTTGCTTCCTCCTTCTATGGCCGGTCGACTAGGGTGAATGGGGAGGGTTAGGGATTTTAATCTTTTATATATAGGCATCTAGAGAGAATCCTAAACTAACTCTAATTAACTATTAGATTAGGATTAGTATTTAACTATTTTTTTTTCTTTTTTTTTCTTTTTTTCTTTTTACCCCCAATCGGCCGAAATTAATAAACATATTTTTTTTAATTATATATTTATAATTAATACCTTAAGTTTTTATAAAAACCTTAATTAATTTGACTATACCTTATTGCTTAAACGCAGTGTACTATCTTTCTAAAAATAACTATTCATTTCGAACCTAACTTTCTAAAAATAGAAACTTTACATTTTCTTAATCTAACACTTAAACGCTAAACCTATCTTAGATAACTAACACAAAATACGTATACATATATATTTACTTACACAGTTAACTTGCAAACGCTTAATTATCAACAATCATTTCTTTGTTATTAAAAATGAACGAAATGAACTCAACAGATTTCCACATCATTCTAATCATATTGAGATGATCACACTCAATAGATTGATTACCAATACCTCATAAACACATGAAAACACATATAAACACATAGAATCACATAAACCAAACTTTGCAACAGACACAAAAGTCAACACTAACGGTTTGACTAACCTGCTCAAGTCATGGTTGTCACATCGTGTTCGGTTTGGATTTCTTTTTACTTATCTCTTTACATTTATACTTGCATTTATCGCTTTATATTTATATTTGCAATTATGTGTTGTGTTGCTTATATAGTTTTGGTTGTGTTTGTGTCATGGATTGATGTGAATATGTATTGTTGGTATAGAATTTATATAAACACTCTTCATATTATATCACGTTTGATCAGTGATTTGATACGAAACATTTTTAAGATTTTAAAAGGAAAACGTATTCACCCCCCCCCCCCCTCTATGATTTTCATAATTGGTATCAAGAGTCACGTCGCTCTAATTTTCAAAACAAATGGTTTAAAAATTGAGTACGATCCATGTATCAAATTACCCATTAAGGAGGATTAAATATGAAAAGTGTTTTGTTGATTAACATGTATTAGTTTTGATGTTATATACACTAATTATACTAGCTCGAGATAAAAATGATGCTTAAAATAAGTGTTATATGTTCGGTATCAAATTCAGAAAGTTGTACACCTTTCTATAAAGTCAGAAAATATTTTTTTACAAAAATCGTAATTCTGAGTATCAGGTGGGCAGCCCCCTTAAATATTTGGGCGGCCCCCTTAATTTTAAGGGGACCACCGATCTGATTTGGCAGTTTTTTAGAAACTTTAAAAAATCATATAAAATTAACCGTAAGTCCGTAGAAGTCGTGCCACCCGCCATTTCGAAGAGAATTGAGTATACTTTCATATAAAAACACTTCCAAGAATTTATTTCAAACTTAACTTAGTCAGAAAGGCAAAATACTACTTATTGTCCAAAACGTTGAGTCTCGTTTCAACGTAAAACTTGTATTTTATCTTTTCCTTTCGAGTCAGACATTTCTAGTCGGTATATCTTTAAAAAATAGTGTAATTAAATTTTTAAAAATATCAAACTTTGTTAGTTTTTGAAATGGGGAGGAAACTAATTCGTTTCCAAATAAAACCGAGTTAAGTATACATTGTTGTATCTAATACATAAAACGACACAAGTACTTTTGTGTGTTGTGCTATATGATTGTTTCTTTTGTGTGTATCTTAATATGTTAGTTAAACTCTTATGCGCTTGTTGTCATTTCGTA
>BQNB010039194.1:0-48228 GCA_026074375.1 Tanacetum coccineum | reverse complement strand
CTTGTATTAAAGAGAAACAAAGAACAATGGTGTGGCAACAAAACACACAAAAATGAAACTCTAAATATCTAAGTTGCTTACCTAAAAAAGAAGGAAAAAAAGGCTTTATATAGCCTCTCTAGGGCCTTGGCCTTTGGGCTATGAAGGGCTTTTTCATTAATGGCCCGTTTACATAGTATTACATGCTTAAACGAGCTAGACTTTTGTCTTGTATCTTCGAGTGACCGAAGCTTCTTTGTTCGGGTCCATTTATGTGATCCTAACATAGAATTATTTTTTGTTCAGGTATGGATACAAATTTATGCCATTTACCGGCATTGATCACAATTAGAGGTGTGTCACATTTGGTGCGGCATTTTTAAAAACGCATAAGAAGCAGCCACCTTTTGCCGTAACAGACCAAGACGGTGCTCTTAGGAAGGCTGTTGTTAAAATGTTTCCTGATTCCCACCATCGGTTATGTATGTGGCATATCACAGAGAAACTACCCGAGAAGGTTATTTAATTATCTTTATTTTCTTTTGTAAACTCACGTTTTTATCTATGAACTTTTGCCTTTTCCTATTATAAGTACCCTAATATATTGTAATTTAACTGTTTAATGTATTACAAGTTTAATGTATTATTCGTGCATATATGATCCATTACAACTTACTTTGTTGCATATTTCCCCAGGTATTAGGCGATCTTGTTGCTGATACAAACTTTAGGAAATACTTCCACAAATTGGTATGAAATGTGTATATTGGTCTTGATGTCTTTGAACAACGATGGAATGATATGATATCTCGGTATAATTTGCATTACAACAAATGGTTGTCCGATATGTATGTAATTAGAGAAAGATGGGTCCCTGGTTTTTTTAAAGAGGTGCCTATGTGTGGTTTGATGAAAACAACTTCTCGATCAGAGAGTTCCAATGCATTTTTCCAGATATATTCACATGAAGGTAACACACTTGTACAATTCATGTTGTGTTTTGAATCTGCAATGGAGAAACAAAGATACACACAACGTGTATTAGACAATGCTTCAAATGGGTCCACTCTGACCAAGCTTACTGAATTGCCATTTGAAAAGCATGCATGTGACGTGTATACACCTTTCATATTTAGAGAGGTACAACATGAAATACACAAAAGTTTATACGCATGTACACAAATTAGATATGATTATGAAGGTAGTGTTGAGACTTGCATTATACGACAAATGGACAAGAGATCTAATCCAGTTATACGTGCTACGGTATGCTTTTGTTTCTCATATTTTATCCTTTTGTACTACTTAGTATGACTGTTTCTAATATGAAACATCAGGTTATCTTCCTGAATGTTTTTAAACATTATAATTTTTGAAAAGAATTTTTGCAATATTAAGCTATATATGTTTTTACTTCATAGTAAGTTTATATGATGCATTACACCTTCTCCTATCATAGCTTCAACACTAACAAAACTTGCTCCATTATTATTTTGTCCATCTGCTTGTGCATCTGCGACTCTATTTGCATCCGATATATTTGCATTACCACTTCCTTCTTTTCTACACCCTTGGTACTTTAAAGCATCCACGTATCTTTCAAATAAACCTGCCAGATTTCCCAGAAACATATATTCAGCGGCATCCAATGTCTTTTCAAACTCAGATTTTTCCTTAATTATAGAGTTAACGTGCTTGTTTAACTTCCACACAAATCCTGAAGCATAGATTGCATTAGTGTTTATTATCTAATAAAATGTATATGTACTCCCCAAAAAAATGATACTTTATCAAAATACGTATTACCTCTTTATTATCTGGCATAGGATCTTCTTGCTCAACAAACGGACCTTCGATTTCACCAAACCCAAAACCTCCAGAATTAAGTTCCTCATCCTTCGATTTCACCAAACCCAAAACCACCAGAATTAAGTTCCTCATCCTCCCTCTCCCTAAGTAACTCTGGTGTCCATACTAATGTTGGTGGTCTCTTCCGGACAACATTAAAAGAGATACACTTGCTTCCATCAACATAGGTCATCTGTTGCACTTGAATAAAACATTATGTTTTCAGTATACATTTCAAACACATATTCTTATTAACATAAAAAAAATTCATTAACAAAGTAACTAATCACTTACAGTTAGGAAAGTTAGCGGACCACGAAAAAAACAATTCTTCTTACCCTTTGTCCATTCCTCCTTACATGACTGCAGACATCTCAAAACATATTCACACCAGTTTATGTTCGCCATGTCTGTATCTGGGCTTATGTAGTTAAGTATTTTCAAATCACAAAATCCCTTTGTTTTTATTTGCCCCATTACGGAAGTGAACATGACAATAAAGTTTAACTTGAAGTTCATATACACACTGTTAGATTTGCGGATCCTAAGTTTAATATCGCCTGGTGTGATATCTTTCTTGTTACCATATTGCTTCATCCAAGAACTTACCATTTCCTCATTTCTTTTACCCTTTTCAGCTATTATATCGATTCCCTCATTTCTTATTCCCAGCATCTAGCTTATTAAATTCTTGGTGATTTTAAGTGAACCTTCAGCCAACTTAATTTCCATTTTCTTATCATCAAATTTATCTACTACATATGATTACCTACCTTTTTAGGGGTAATTACATATCAAATAGTAGTATAATATTAATAAAAATATAAAATCCCCGCAAGTCAACCTAGTCAACCCTTTAGGAAAAAGGTCAACAAACTCACGGGTACAATATAAATGATTCCGGGCAAGTGATCACCCTTCGTCTCCCCAACGAGGCGTGAAATTATGACGTTTACGTTATTGGTTTTGACCTTTTGGATGTTTGAATGAAAGAAGGATTTGATTTGTTTCCTAAATTCTATGAAAATTATGGAAAATAAACTAATGAATACTTACAAAAACAACGGATAAATCATAAAAAAGGCAACGGGAATTAAACTAAAACTAACGGAAAGCATAAGAAGCAATCGATGAATTAAAATTTCTAACGGGAAGCATAATAAGCATAAAAGAAAAATCCTAAGGCTACGGAAATAGAAATATAAAGGAATAAATTGAAACGCGGAAAACGAACGGATTTTAAACCCGTTCTATAAAAACCTAAATCTTACAAATTTTAACCCTAAAGATCAAATTTATTTTTCCTAGTCCTAAATGCTAAAAGAAAATTTAAAAAAAAAAAGAATTATTATTTTTTGGTTTTTATTTAATTTTTTATGATTTAAAAACAGTTTTAAAAAGAAAATTTGATAAAAAATACTAAATGAAAAGAGAAAAATCTAAAAAAATAGGGAAAAGTAGTTTGAACTAAGCTGAATCTAAGAAAAATAAGTGCTTTGAAAGACTGCTTAAAAATAAGCCAGAAATAAGCCACAAAGGGCTGATAGCTTAATAGGTAAAAGGAGTAAAAAGAATAAATTGTGCAAGTTAAATTGGAAAAGACCCAAGGGCACCAGTGGTAGCAGAGGTGTGTTGTGGGACGTTTAGTTTGCAAAGGAGAGGTCATGGGTTCGACCCCTATGGCCTCTTTTTTTTTTAAACAATTTTTTTATTTTTCTTTTAAAAACTTATAAAGCAAGGAAAAATAACCACTTTTAAAAAAAACACTTTGTACAACTCTTAAGAATAAGCCTGGAAACAAGCAAGAAAAAGCAGGCAGTATGGCTTATTTTAACTTAGTAACTAAAAAGGGCTTACTGTTTGAAAATTTAAAGACAAATAAGCTAGAGAAAATGGGAAATAAGCTAAAGCAGGTAGTATACTAGACCTAATAAGCAATGCTAACAAAAAATAAGCAGAAAAGATAAGCCAGGAAGCCCTAAAAAGCAAATAAGCTAGAAAGGCTAAACTGCATATGAAAACAGCCTAAAGGGCACTTTTTGGACTACTTTTTAAGCTAATTAAGCAATAAGCTAAAACCTAAAAGCTAAAAACAGTTAAAGACACTACTTCATAGATTAAGAAAAAGTAAAAATTAAGCAGTTTGAATTAAGAATAAGCTAAATAGAAGAACATGAAAAAGGACAGTTTATGGCAGACTAACACTTTTTAAGATGGAAAGACAATTTGCAGCCTAGGATTTTTGGGCTCAAAACACTTATGGAAAACTTGAAAACTAGAAAGAGCTTGACATTATAAGCAAATAAGCTGAATTCAACAAAATATATCCTAATTTAAGCTAGAATTTAGCCTCAAAGGATCTGCACAATTGGTCATCTAAGAGCAAACCATAAGCTATCTATCCTTTCCTGTTTTTGATCAAAGGACTCAAAAAGATTTTCCTAAGTACTAATAGCAAAAACAGATTTAAATTGATGCATCTTGAACTTACTTTGACACAACTCAAGTGAGACTTTAGTGAATTTGTCAAAAGAGCTTTTTGAGAAAGCCAATAACCTGCATTATTGATTATATGATAACTCAAACTTAAAAACTTGACAAAGCTTAATGAAAACTGTTTAAAACTAACTTTTAGACTAAACTAGAGCTTGTGGAAATTGGCTAGAGGACCCAAGACAGATTATACACTTATTTGACCCATTTTCAACCTTAATCCAAACACTCCCTTAGCAATTCTAAACCCATTTTTTTTTACTGAATTAAACTGATTTAACCTAAGGTAAACTGATTTAACCTAAGGTAAGTAAAAACAGATGACCAATTAGCATTGTTAAGCAAAATTAAGCAATAGAAATGCAGTTATAAGCACTTAAAATAAGCAAATCACAATAAGCAGTTTTTTTAAAAGCATAAAAGGCAGAATTTTTATAAAACATAAATTTCATTAACAAGAAAGTTTTACATGATTAAAAGCAAATGACAGAATTTAAAAAGCATAATTTAAGACATTGAAAAATAAAATTAAAGCTAAAGTTATTCTACTCCTAGTTCCTAGTTCTCCTTTTTCTTTTGTCTTCTTTCTCTTTTATATGCTGTGAAGGTCTTCTCATTGTGTGCTTGTTGTGCTTTCTGTGTGAGGAGTTCAAAATCATCATCTCAGCCCTTCAATTTTCTTGGTGCCCAATCCTTTGAATCCTAGCCCTTCAATTTTTGTCATTGTTCACTAGCCAATTATAAACTGTAGGATTGCCAAGGTGGCAAGTGGGGTTTTGTAAGGTGGGGTGAGCTGGTGAGGGTGATAGGTTTGCAGTAAGGTGAGGGTTTTGTCTGGATGCTACAGGGTCACGTGGGTTGGGGAAGATGTACAGGGTATTGGCGCCAATTTTTGTTTAACATTTAACTGGATAATAGTTTTGGGGTTTGGCAACAATGGCCCTTGATGTTGTATCTTGTCGTTGCACCCATAGTCCTTGTGATGATGGAGTTTTGAGGACTTGGCAAAGTTAGTCCCTCAAGGTGTATAGAACTATTGCAGGGTTAGTCCTTTGTGGTGGAATAAGGCTAACAGCCATTTGGGGTTTTGGGCCTTGTCTTTGTTTTTGGGCCGAATGTTATATTTAAGGGGTTTTGGATTGGGTCCGGGTATAAGGTTTTGGATTAAATGGGATTTTAAAGTTTATAAGTATGTAGTGGGTTGACCCGGGCCCACTAGGTGGGTACGATTGGGCCCACTTTTGACAATTTAGGTTTTCGGGTTCGGTTTTTGATGCTCTTTCCAATGCCACTTCTCAGGGTTGACTTTGACTGACTTTTTGACTTTGAGATTTTGACTTCTTACGCTCTTCTCAAATCCGTGCTCGGTTTTGTCTGGTTTGGCTTCGTTTTTCGTCCTTTAGTGAATATCCGGTACCTGCAGAGTACAAACACAAAAACAAGCATATATATGGCATTTTATGTGTGTTTTTGGTAGTTTAGGATTGTTTTATTAAGTAAAAGGTATGTGTAATTACATACATACCATTCCCTGATGATACATCAGTGGGTTGAGTGATCATTTGATCATTCTGAACATATTCTTCATGTGTCCCTTTAATGTTGATTGGATCAGGAGGACCTTTATCATCCTCAGTATGAGGTATTTCAGGCTCATTAGCAGCAATTACTGCAGGGACATGATTTTCTTGGGTAATTTCAGTGAGTGAACGTCCATGAGGAATGATGTAGTATAAGACATCAGAATCTACTTGATATTGGCTAGATGGGTCATCCTCTTGAAATTCATCAGGTGGATATCTAGAGGAATCATTAATTCTTATCTCATCTACTGAGGTATTGGTAAACATGATAGCTTCTATACTTTCATCAAATGTTACATGATAAGTCTCATTTATTTGTTGTCTTCTTGTGTTATAGACTCTAAAAGCCTTTGAGATAGAGGAATATCCTAAGAAATATCCATCATCAGCTTTAGCATCAAATTTGCCTAGATGATCCTTGTGATTATAAATAAACACAGGACATCCAAACACATAAAAGTAACTAATATCAAGAATTCTTTCCCTGAATATTTCATAGGAAATCTTATCATGTCTTTTGACAATTATTAATCTATTTTGAGTATAGTAGGCTATTATGACTGCATCAGTCTAGAAGTGCTTAGAAAGTACTGATACATTCATCATAGTTCTAGCAGCCTCAATGAGAGTTCTGTTTCTCCTTTCAGCCATACCATTTTGTTTAGGTGTATAGGGAGAACAGAAATTTTGAGAGATTCATTTCTCATCACAAAAACTCTCAAGCTCATGATTTCTAAACTCAGTCCCATTGTCAGTTCTGATTTGTTTGACCTTTACACCATTTTGGTTTTCTACCATCCTGATAAAATACATAATCATTTTAGGTACTTGACTTTTCTTCTTGAGAAAGTATACCCATGTGTACCTTGAGTACTCATCAACAATGACTAGGGTATATTTCTCATGATTTATGGACATTGGACTTACTGGTCCAAACAAGTCCATATGAAGAAGATGCAAACACTTCCTAATGGAGAACTTTTGTTTAGTTTTGAATGAAGCTCTATGGTGCTTCCTTTTTCACATGTTGTGCAAGGTTTATCCTTTGAATAAACTAGTGAAGGAAGACCAAGAACGTTATTTTGTTTGGCAAGTTTATTAATGTTCTTGAAATTGAGATGTGATAGCCTTTTATGCCATAGCCAGTTTATACTTTCTGAGGCTTTGGCAAAGAAGCAGGCTCCATTTGGAGTCAGTGATGACATGTCAAGGACATATACATCATTTCTTCTAGGGGCCATCAGGACAATTTCTTTGTTAGCATTAAATATTGTTCCTTGCTTATCATCAAACTGTACAATATACTTAGCATCACAGAGTTGACTAATGATAATTAGATTATACTTAAGACCATTTACAAAGGCTACTTTTGTAAAAACTATACCCACACAGTTTATTGAACCATATCCCTCAATAATATAAGATGAGTTATCACCAAACACTACCTTAGGACCTGGTTTCTCTACATATTTGTGCAGATAACTCTTGACACCAGTCATACTCCTTGAGCATCCACTGTCTAGGTAGCAGATGGGCTCCCTGATGTGTCTCTGCATAAATAATAACCTTGGGTTAGTTTCTTTTGTGAACCCACTTTTTGGTGGGCTCCCTGGCCTTTCCAGCCTGAATTTTCTCACCTCTTTTGAAATGATCAAATTCATTATGGTCAGAGGTGGAGTGTACAGTGCTTCCACATGTATTACACTTTACCCTAATTGAGGACTCATTAGACTGAGAGGATTCAGCTAGTACTCCTCCTCTAATCTGAATAACACGACTGTGTCCTAAGGTGGAGTGATCATAACCTCTACAAATTCCACACTCAGGGTAGTTTCTACAATCATCAGGCATGTGATCATTGAAACCATAATGTGTGCATGGTGGGAAAGGCTTTTCCTTTGCTCTCAAGATCTGCTTGGAAGGAGATGCATATTGATAAGACAGCCTTATAGTTCTCACTTCTTTTTAGTAAAGCAATATACATCTCATGATCCGAGGTCCTATGATCCTCCCTTTTGCATTTCATGCAGTAGAGAATCCTATAGCAATCATCAGTTGAATGATTGGTATAGTGACAGAGTTCACACTTAAGTTGTGGCTTTTGAATAGGCTTAGACCTGAGTGATTTTGACGAGCCAGTACTCTGAACTTTGGGTTTAGAGTCTTGACTTATTTTAGATGAATCAACTGATTTGGATGACTCAGCCTTTTGAATATTTGAGTTTGATTCTTGAGTCTTTTGGTCTGAGTTGATCTTTTCATCTATTAACATCTGAACGAGTTTGGTTAATTCATTTAACTTTGATTCTTGTTCAGTGTCTTTAACTTCAGTAGGAACCGAAGGTGTGGTTTGCTTAGATTCACTAACAGTGACAGTTCCTGAAACACTTTCTTTAGAAGAATCATGTATTTCAGGCTTTGTGTATTTCATGACACCTAAGCCTGGTCTTTCTTTTAGAGAGTGGGGTTAAAAGGTCAATGGCATTACTTCTGAGCTTGGTGAAGCTCCTTGAAGAATTTTCAGGAGAGGTAGTGGAGTAAGGAATTTAGCTTCAAAATCTTTAGATGATTCAGGGGTATTTTAAGTTTCAAGAGACTCATTGACAGCTTGACTTTTAGGGACTAGAATTCTTCTAGTATTAAAGTTTGGAAGTTTACTGTCAGGATTGAGTCTCTCAACCCAGTCTTTGTTTTTTGGAACCATTTCTTGGTCATAACTCATGGAAGCAGGAATGAAAAGATTTTCATTTTCATTCATTTTAGATGACGACTCAGTGAGTAATTCACCACCAAGAACTTTCTTCTTTTGGTGAGGAATTTGCTCACTGATGCATTGACTAACCTTTTCTGAGCTAGTTAGCCATTTTTCATTGATCTTTTTCTCCTTTTTGAGTTGTTCTTGAAGAGCATGATTTAACTTTATGAGTTTAGTGTTTTGAATTTGAAAAGTGACAGCATCAAGCTTGTCTTGTTTTAAGATTAGCAATTCATCTCTACACTTATTTAATTTAAAAACCATTTTGTTATACTTAGAAATCAAGTTTAATCGTTGCTCTTCAACAAACTTAAGATCAATGTTGATATACTTCAGGTAATTTTGCCAATCGG
Organism: Tanacetum coccineum; assembly: GCA_026074375.1. NCBI lineage: Eukaryota > Viridiplantae > Streptophyta > Magnoliopsida > Asterales > Asteraceae > Tanacetum > Tanacetum coccineum. Next base: position 39,217 of record BQNB010039194.1, on the reverse strand, counting down.
TATCTTCATCCATAGAGAGAAGAGTGTTTACCTTTCTCATGGTGATGTCGACCCATTCACCATTACGAGCATGACTTTTTCCAACAGTGAGCTCATCATCAGCTAGAGCCATCAGTACCTTGACCTGAGTGACTTTTTCCTCATCCCAATCAAAGGTTTCAGCGACTAAACCTTTGTTCTTTGGTTGGAAGGTCTTTGGGTTCTGAGAGCTTGAGGGACTTACCTCATGGAGTGCAAGCTTAGCTTTCATCTTCTTATACTCACCCTTGTAATCTTTCTGAAACTTCTGATCAGCTTGATTATTTGAGTTAGAAGAAGACTGAATAAGTTTTGGAGTAAACTTTGGTTGAAAGCCTTTAGACACTAATGAGTAATTATTCACTGGTGATTTGTAAGAAGGTTCAGACTTTTTAGAAAAACAATCTCATGCAAAATGACCTTTGTTGCCACATTTGTAACATTCAGTATTTTTATTTGCCTTTTGACTAGAGAAATTGTTTCTTCTTTTTATAAAATGTTTGAATTTGCCAAAAGGGCTCTTTCATGATACTCAATATCTAAGTCTCTTAGATACTCCTCACTGGTCCTTTTATCTACTTCATTATTAGAAATTTTCTTAGAAATCCTGAATGACGTTGTTAGAGAAGAAGGCAGTAGAAATTAGAGTGCATGAGAGAGTGGTAATGAGGGCCTTTTTGGTGTCAAAATACCTTCTTTGGATTAGGTTGTCTTCATATACAAACCTTCCATAGATGTCTGCAAGGTCAAGGGTCTAAGTATGATTAGCATTCATTAGTCCTTGAGAGAAAGTTAGCCATTTCTCCGGGAGACTATTGATTGAAGAAATTCATACTGTAAATATATAATATATAATAAAATATATATAAGTATAAAAATCAACAAGATCAATGATACCGAGAAGTAGTATAGAGTGTTCCCGGGTCGTTTATCCCCAACGAGGCTGGAATGGACAATCGATACGATCGAAGATTTGAGTTTGAAGGAAGGAATGAGTTTGGGAAGTTGAAAAAGTCAAATTAGATAATAACGGACTAAAACGTTTAAGAAAAACCTAGAAATTACGAAATTAAACTAGAAAACGAAAGCCCGAATCCCGGACAAAAGGGGGAAAACCTAAAATCTTTAAAAATAACCCTACGGAAAATTTTTCACTTCTAAACTACTCTACGGGTCAAATAACGAAGAATGAAAAAGACTAGACCGAAAACGGAGTTCGTTTGACCCAAAAACGAGTCAAAACAAAAACCCGTACCCGGACCCTTTCTTTAAAAGAGAGAAAGTTATAAAAATGACCCTACGAAAACTTTTATATTTTTCCTACAAACTAGATGACAAAAGAAAATTTTCTAAAAAAGCAAAATATTTTTTTGATAATTTTTGTATTTATTATGAATTTAATAAACTTTTAACTAAATTAAATTATAAAAAATATTAAACGTTTACAAAAAATTCTGAAAAATTTACACAAAATACTTTACACTATAACGGTCCTTCGAAAAATACCAAACACACACCAGCTTATTCAATAAGCCCCGAAAATAAGCTTTTACAGCTTATAGGCTTAATGAGCAAAATGGTGTATAAATCCACAGCCCCTTGAGTCATAACGTAAAGGACCCAACGGAAGGGCGCAGTGGTAAGAGTGTGTGAGTTAAAGGGGATGTATCGCTTGGTCCCGGGTTCGAGTCTTGCTCACCCGGGCCAAGTGTCTTCCCCTTTTTTTTTATTTTTCCTAAAGTCTAGGGTAGAAGTTGTACAAAACTAAACTAAAGGGTAGGCGGGCAAACTATTAACAATTTACACTACAATGTAAACGGGCAACCCTGAACTATGAGAAAAGAACTAAACAGACCCTACGATACTAGCTTATTTTTGCTTATTGAAAAAGTGAGATTTAGCTAAAACTTAAAACTACAAACTTATTAAAGAGCTTAATCTCTATAACTTTAACAAAGGGACTTTCTTGAAAAGCTCAAAGAATAAGCAGTTAAGGGCTTATTTTCACAGAAAATGACTTAACTAATTTTCAAACACTTAAAAGCTTAAAACAAAATCCTAATAAGCTAAGTATGAATAAAAAAAAACTAAATAAGCTAAACTAACTTTATTTTAGCTAAACTAACTAAATTAAGCAAAGTGGAACACCAATAAGCTGTTTAGCAGCTTATTGGTTTTCACAGGAAACAAAGTAGCCAAGAGGCTACTTTGAGCTTATTTTTAAGCTACCAAATAAGAACTAAAATGAAAAAGCTAAGCTAATTTATAAACTAGACCTAGGATACATTCTAAAAATGCTTTTTATAACTATTTTGAAAAGGAAATAAGCAGTGAAATAAGCTATTGAAAAAGTGCTATAAAAACTGAAAAACTTACATCCCTACTGTGACTTTTTTTAGGAAAATGAAATAAGCTATTTGTAAAACTTAAAAAGCTAATCTAATAACTTAAAACTCCCTAATAAGCTAATTGGACACAAGTGGGCTTATTAAATAAGCTGAAAATGCTGAAAATGAAAATTAAGCAATCCCTAAATCTAAGTCATTCAAAAACAGTCAAGGTGCTAGTTTGGGCTTAGAAATAAGCCAACAAACAAGCTTCTTAAAAGCTGAAATTTAGAGAGCTTATACAAGGGGTTATAAGCTCTCTAAATAAGCCAAGAGGCTTAAGCTTTATAAGACAAAAAGCTAAGAATGAGGGACTTAAAGTCTCCCCTTTGCACCAGGGGAGCCTTAAGGTTAGCCTCAAGGGCTTATTTGACAGCTTATAAAAAGCTGTCAAATAAGCTCTAAACCAAAAGTTAAGCTAAAACAGATGGAATGCCCTATGAAAGGGACTTGTGCACCAAATTTTAATTTTTTAAAAAGCTTAAACACTTGCTGACAAGTGCTTGATCAAATAAGCACTTGTGGGAATCTAAAAACCTTCACAGTTTTGAAAAAGGTTTTAGAAAACCTTGGAAAACAATTTTTCAACTAAAAATGTTTTAAAAACAGCTTAAAAGTGACTTAAAACTTGAACTTAAATTGGCCAAATAACCATAACCCATGCCAATAGCCTTTTTGACCCGTTTTAACCTTGTGCCAAACACCCCTTTATCTAAAAACTGTCAAACCAAAGAGACATTAAAATCCATTTTTAGACTAAAACTTCAAAAACCTTTTATCTACTCCTACTTATTTTGACTTGCTTAAGCTATTTTAAAACTAAAAACCCTAGCTTATTAAGAAAAATAAGCTAGTTTCTCTACTAGCTTATACTACACTTATGATAATTTTTGAAAAGAAAAGCTAATGTGACACAAAAATATGCAATAAAAACTTACAACAGTCAACTAACAACTTAAACTAAATGTTTTACAAAGTTGAAGATTCAAATAAGCCTAAAGGTTTTAAGCTAACAATTAAGCTAGAATGAATTTTAAAAGTAGACCTTGAATTTTGTTGTCTCGATAAACAAGGCCACTCTTTCTGAGTGAGTGGCCAAGACAACCTTCCTAATGGCTCCCAAAGCCTCGTAACACCTGAGCAATAAGCTCAATAACTTATGAGAGCTTATTTTCTCCAAAAGCTTCCAAATTCACAATCCCAATGTAATAAATTCAACTTAAATCGTACTTAAGAAACATTGAACAAGTATTAAACTGAATTTGAGCTTATTAACACAGATAAAGCTCAAATTAGCTTTATTGAGAGCTATTGGTTAAACGCTTAATTTTTTCATTAAAATGGTAAATTACAATTGCATAAAGGACATAAACATAAAAATACTTAATGACAATAAAAACTTAACAAAAAAACTGAATAACCCGGGTGAATTAAAACTTGCACAAAACTTGCCACAATGGCTTACAATGCTATTTATAGCCGAAAACTTAAACTAGGTCTTCCCTTCTTTCTCATTCTGTTGTGCTTGTTGTAGACACACAAACACAGGTGGTGTTTTGTTGTGTGAAGAGGTTTAAAGCTCTCAACTTGGCCCTTCAATCTTTATAATCAATCCCTGCCGTCGATTTTGGTCTGGGGAGGTGTGATATTGCCAGTTGGCCAACTTTAATTGCAGGATAAAGGTAGTGGAGGAGGGGGAAGGTGAGTATCCATGGTGGAATTGGGTTTACAGGGTAAAAGGAGGTGCAAACACCCGTGAGTGTGTTTGAGAGGGAAAAAGGGGCGGGAAAAAAGGTTAGGGGTGTATAACAGAGTGTGTGTTTGTGGATTTGGCAAAAGTGGCCCCTCAAGGTTAATATTGTTATTGCACCCACGGTCCCTGTGGTTAAACAACTTTTGGGGACTTGGCAAAACAAGTCCCCAAGAGTTATAAAGGTCTTTGCAAATTTCGTCCCTTTGGTGTACAAGTTAGGGGGGTTGGCAGTTTTGCCCCCCTACTTGTTACTTTGAACAAATTGCAAAATAAGCCCTTGTCTTCTCTTTTTCTCTTTTCTCCTTTATAAATAAGTTTAGGGTTTGGCAATTTCAGCCCCTAAACTTATATTTCTTTGACTTTGGCCCCGGGGTTGACTTGGGTTTTGACCAGTTGACTTTTCTGTTGACTTTTTGACTTGATTGACTTTCCGGCTTTGATTTGGCTTTGTCTTTCACAGTCTTTTCCATTCCGAGTCCAGTTTTGTCGTTTTGTCTTTGTTTTTCGTCTTTTTCTTAGTTATCCGTTCCTGCACAATACAATTAGCAAAACAAGCGTATCTTTGGCATTTTAAGTCCGTTTTTGGTTATTTTAGCTCGTTTTTAAAGGTAAAAGGTATGTGTATTTAAGCACATACCAGAATGGTTTAAGATGGATAGCTAGTATCCAAATGTTTATTATTATATTTTTTTTTGTTAATTCGATAGGAATCGAATTAATGAACTTTTTATATTTTTATACAAAAATAGCAAAATAACTTCCAAAGGAAGGATCTTCAAAACTCTACTTCAACGAATATTCTTCAACAATCGTTCACGACTTCCCCGGCAACGGCGCCAAAATTTGGTTGTAGAAAAACAAATTTAATATACTTATAGTATTATTAATCTCGTAAGAATTCTTTCCAAAATACTTCTCAACCAAGAGAAATATAAGGTAAAAATCTCACAAGAGAAAACACAATTTGTATATTTTTATCCGGGAAGTACTTTTCCTCGGGTCGTGTCCCAACGAAATCGTGAATTGAGAATTTAGGAATAATTCGAATTCGAGTTGTAAATATAAAAGGATTTTATTTAATTGGTTGATTACACTACAAAATATAAATAGCAACTAAATAAAAACACATTAAATAGCACTAACTTTAAAAATGCACATAAACGTAATAATGCGACTAAAACTGAAAATTTAAAATCTAAGACAAAACAAAAACTACTTTAACAAATTTTATACCTAAAAATCACAAATTTAAAATGAAAATTTTAGGAAAAAGAATTAGAATTTTTTATGTATTTTTGAATTTTTTATGAATTTCTAAAGATTAATGATTTAATCAAAAATAAACTTTTTCTAAGAATTAACACTAAAATTTTTCTTTTATTTTTCAAAAATACTAGATTTAAAAAGAAAATTATCTCAAAAAGAATTTTAATTTTTCAACTGTCTTTCTATTTTTTATGAATTTTCTAAGAAAAAGTAAATCACTAAAGTCTATTTTAAATTCTAGAAAATACAAATTTAATTGGAAAAATATAGAAAAATGATTTTAAGGTGCTAAACTAGTGCAGAAATCTATTGGAACAAAAAGCCCCAAATTTTATAACCCAATTAAACCCTAATTTGTTCAATTAAAACTAAAAACCCTAATTTATAAAACTATTTTCTAAAATATAAAACTATTTTATTAATATTAGAAAGACAGGGTAGGAATTGACAGAAATGAAACTAAAAGGTAGGCGGGCTAAATATGAAAAATTTACACTATAATAGAAACGGGTGCCCTTGAACTATTAGACAATTACAAAACAGACCCTACGATTTAAGCTTATTTTGGCTTATTAAAAAGTGCTTTTCAGAAAAAACTTAAAACTACAAAGTTGTTAAACAGCTTATTCCTAACAACTTTAACAAAGACACTTTGGGCTTTTAACAACAGGATAAGCTAGAAAATAAGCAAGTTGGTGACTGTTACAGAAAGTGCTTGTTTGAGAGCTTTTTTAAATTTGGCTTATAAGAGCTTAAAATTGATGAAACTGAGAAACAAAAGAAGCTATATTGTAGTTTAAAGAATGTGTTAAAATTGGATTTAAACAAAAATTTGACCTATAGTTAAACAAAACTAGGAAAGAAAATTAAGATGAAAAAGCAAAGTTTTTATGATACTTAATTTTGATCATTTTCCTCTAATAAGCTAACAAGCTTATTATTGAACCTTAGATGCTGAAATTTTGAAAGCAAGCTAAACTAAGTTCCTTGAACTAACCTAGGTAAAAGGATTTCAAACTTTCTAATGGAAAATGGAAAATTCAGTAAATGACACTTAAAATTGTTGCTGTCATTTGTTGTTTGCTGGTGAACAGTGAGCTTAGGTACAGAACAACAAGTTTAATCTCTACTTCATTATGACTTAACTACTCATTGCATATATAAAATCCTGAATTAACTAAACTTTTGCTCTATCTTGCCTAAAATCTTTAATCTCTATTAATGATTGTACACAAAAACTGTCCTGGTGCAGGAACAAGGTTTATAAACTCTAAACTTTTGAGTTCTACTTTCTAACTTCTAAAATCTCTTTAACTTGTGAATTTATGACTTAACTCAACTAGGTAGGAGGATTTAACAAACTTTAGTTGACTTTAAAAGTCAAATTTAGCTTTAATCAAACACACCTTTATGCAAGTCTGCCAAAGCTAAGTTCAATCAAAAACTGATTTAAGACTAAAACAGATGAAACTTTTATCTACATCTTATTATTTCTAAACATCAAAGCATTTAAGCTCTCAAACACCTAGCTTATGAGTATGAAATAAGCACTTACTCTACTAAGCTTAATACAATACTAGTTATGACAGAAAGTAACAGTGAAACTTTACTAGTTTTAAAGCTAAAATAGACTAAAGCCAATACAAATTTGAGCTAAGTAAACTAAATGAACAGGATTTAAATGAGGATTTTAAAAGAAATAAGCAAGTTGAAATAAGCTATGAATTGGCTAATATTGAAAATAAGAAAAAGTAACCTGAAATTGAAGAGTCTTCTTCATTCACCAAGACATCCAAGTGAAGAGTCCATAGGTGATCCTAATGCATTTTCCCCCCCTTCAAGCCTCTAAACCTAGAAAATCACAATAAAGCAGAATTTGAGCTTATTTGCGTCTTTGTTGCTTTCCAAATATGAACTCAAAAGCCTCAAGTGAACAATGTATAAAATGTATAATGATATTATGAGTAAATGTGTGCTTAAGAAACAGATTTAGCTAAAATTAGCTATGAGAAGCAATAAGCTCATACGAGCTATATATTAGAGCTTATTTGATAAATTCGACTTCAAATTTAAATCAAAGAACACAAAAAACTTGTAAAAGCATAATATCACTAGAAATTGAAGAGAACACGTTGAAAAAAAAAATACAAGAGCATAAAATCATATTTGCTTAAGTGAAAGATAAGTGCATAAAATTCGAGAAATTACAAAGAGAAATTTTAAAACAAAAAACAACAACAAAAACAAATGAGTACCTTGAGAACTGCTATTTATAGAGAATTGAGGGTGAGAGGGAAAGAATTCTAGAAAAATCCTTTAATCTCAGCCGTTGAATCTTTTATGATTGATTGTGGCCGTTGGAATTGATTGGTGTGATGTGTATCGACCCAATCATGTGTTGCCACGTGGGCGTTTATGATTGGGGAGGGTTTATGAACGAGTTTGAATGCTTATAAAGGAGCGGGGGTGGGAAAAATCGAATTTCGGTTTGTGTGGAATTTGGGCGGGAAAAACCGTTTGGGTGGTTAGGGCTGTTGCGACAAACGCGGGTGTTTGTTTAAATGTTTGGAGTATTGGTGCAAAACTACGTCCCCTGGCGATTCACCCGCCCACATGTTAGTGTATAAAGAATTTCAAATTGGCAACTTCATCCCTTGTGATTTTTTCCTTCTCTCATTCTCTTTATTAATTAATTTACCACTTTAGACAACATTGGCCCCAGAATCTTTAAAACTCCAATAAGCCTCTAAACTTTGAACACTGTCAACTTTGTTCCTTTTAAACTTTATTTGCTCTTGACTTCATTTCTTGCTGTCGGTCGGCTGATCCGCGTCTGTGATCTTTGGCTGATTCCTTCACTCTTACTCTTGTCTTTGTCTTTTCACCCCCGTTTCTTCTTGTCGGTTTTTGACTGTTTTTCTTTCTTTTTGTCTTTTTAATCCTTGAATCCTGCACAATTGGACACAAAAGCACACATTTCAATTTTTTGGCATTTTTATTGGCTTTTATTTGGCAAAAAATGCCGTAATTGAATGTACATTTAGCAAATAACACACATCAAGATCTCAGATGAAACGACAAAGCTTCATAACAAGATTTATGATATATGCTCTATTCATCAATGGTTATTGTATAAGGATTGGGAAAAAGAAGAGCTAAGCAAAAGCCGAACATGAAGGTCCAGCATTCAATGATGGAGAAAGTATTCAGAAATAGCCATAGGTGCGCAGAACCCTTTTTACCTTAGAAAGGCCAAAGTGGCTCAACCAACACTTTATGATGGTAATGAAATTATTAATCCGGACCATGACCCTACGAATGTCCCATCATCTGAGGAAGACCTAGAGTTAGCCGAGTTAGCTAGGCAGAAAATGCATGAGAAAATGAATGACCCCGTGTGTGTGGAAAAGAGGATTAAGTGCATACCTCCTAATTATTCCAAAGAGAACTTCCTCGCAACTTTCACACCACAGACCCAACTAACCCCTGAACAAGTATTTTGGTCCATAGATCTAGAAAAACGTAAGGCCGAAGAGCTAAAGGCAAATACCCCACCCTTGCCAGTTTTACCACCTGTGACTGTGTATCCTCCCAATACACCTGTCCATCTGGTCCCCCGAACGCTTCTAACCACAAGTCAAGTATATATTGGTCTATATGTAATTACTCAACTTTTTTGGGACTTTGAAAAGACATGTAAGAAACGAATTACACCGACGGGAATAACTGAAGGGGAAAGGGGTTTTGAGAAAACTAAACGGTGTTACTTAACGGAAGTCTTTCCATTTTCCAATCTTCTCAAAGAACATTTTGACAATGTTCAAAAATCACTTGTCACTGAAGTTAGAGCAATGAAAGCAGTTTTTGAAAATATAGAAGCGGAAGTGGACGTAAAAATCTCCTCATCACGAATGAGAATTTAATTGTTGAATGGTTGTCCAAAGATGTGTTTTATACTGAAACTGATTCTGTGTTAAATGTATCTAGATTTTCTGACATGCATGATGCACTCACTATTGCTCAAAAACGTATTGCCGACCTTGAATCTGAAAATCTTAATCTGAGAAACAAGATTCAAAATGATGATCACGACTCAATGATAAAACATTTTTCCAGACTTGAAGTTGAACATTTCAACTTACAATTAAAGTATCAAAATCTCAAATAACGTTTTGGAAACAAAAAACCAGTGACATCTTCGGATGATCCGTCATTTGCGTCACTGTTTGTCATCGGGCAACTAAATGAACAGATTCAAAGTCGAGGCAATATGATTCGTGAATTAAAGGAGAAAATCTCTCTCTTAACAATGAAAAATAGTGATGTAGATCCCATTTTTGACCTTAAGGCCTTAGTTTCTCAGAACAAAGATTTAACTGCAAAACTTAATGCCCTTCACGATCTCAATGAACGGTTTAGGGCAAAAAATGCAAAAGTTAAGCAGCATTATAAGGAATTGTATGATTCAATTAAAATAACGCGTGCTAAAACTAATGACCAGAAAAACTCTTTGTTAACTGAAATTGAGAATCTAAAGACCTAACTCAAAGGGAAAATGCCTTTTGTCACTATTGATGTTAAAACACCAAAGGTTTCTGCTTTTGAAAAGTATGCAATTGATGTTGAACCAATTCCTCCACGTCAAAAAAAAACGATCGAGGTACTAAACGCTTTGATATTTATATCATAAGTACCTTAATTGAATTTTCAATTGGTTTTATGGAAAGGAGAACTGTACCAAAAGACCGACCATGCATTTTACTTTATTGGAGTTATAAGGTTGGTAAGGTTAGGTACTATTCCCAATGATCCAGCCATAACCGGAGGGATCTACCCAGGGACAATCCACTAGTTAGTGTAGAAGTCCTTAGGTATGACATATAAAAGGAGTAAAAGTGAGAATAAGGGAAAAGTGCCGACTGAGATGGAGCTAGTACTGGAATAAACCCAACAAGGTTCTAGTCATGAAGTCTCGGTAAGCACTGAAGGGGTTGAAGAATTAAAAAGAATTGTAAGGATAAAGGGTGTAAAGAAAGAAGCCCTCCATACACTTAGGCAGAAACCGGGTCAATACATATGCTGCCAGAATCACTAAGATGATTGCTGACATTGAAGATCGACATCATGGACCCAGTGATGCAATGCACAACCCTCCCTAGCCACTCAGAATCTCTCAAAAGATTTCTGTTTCATTTCTCACGGAGACTAAACACGTTATCTATTGACTTTCTCACTCCGAGTTAGTTGATATTGAACAGGTGGCAGTCAGCTCCAGCCTCCGATTACTAGAACCAAAACGCACTATTGAGTCTAGAGCCAAGAGATCGTCAATTAATCTCGTTAGGACACATATCCAATTCTCTTGTCTTCCACACACTGTGGAAACAAGTCTATCCTAAGAGTCCTACGCATTATCCTTGTGATATTGCCAGAACATCCGAGTGAAACGAAGGTTTTTCACAATGAAGATGGAAATCCTGCTAGAGCCAACATCAAACAAGCTCTTGGTAGGTGACTTGTGCGATTCTACAAGAATCAAACTTGTGTCAACTGGAAAGAAACGATGGTGCGATTATGTGTAAATCAAACTTGTTCCATTATAAGAATTGACGGTTATTGATCATTTGTCGAACAATCAAAACTCTCGAAGTGTTACAAAATATTTTCATAAGAAACACTTAGACTGATTTTTCAAATTAATTTTCTCTTTATTGCTAACTGTTTCATTACAGGATAACTCAAAGATGGAGATGGAGATGGAATTTCCCAGTTCCCGAGATATCAAGTGAATAACCGAATGCTCATACACGACCTACACTTGTTATGAAGTTATGAAAGACCTCATAAATGTGTCAAAGCTTCCGCAAACTCTGATATCGTGTATTTCTTCACAAGTGCACAAGATGGCGATCCATTACAAGATGATATAAGATTATGTTTGGGTGATGATCTCAAGAAAGCTCAAGATCACAATCAAAGACAAGTCAAAGATGAATCAAAAGATCACTACCCCAAATATTTAATGTACAAGATATCAAATGTCTACGAGCTAAAGACTGAAGTGATTAAGTTTAGTATTTTCAAGGGTGACCTCCCTTAGGGGGAGATTGTTAGATATTAGAAAAAGACTCGGTCACTCCGTGTATTTTACTGTTTATTATAGCTCGTAGTTTAATAGTGAATAGTATGATTTTCGGTATTAAGCCGGGTACCAATACCCGGTATATTGTAAGAACTATATAAGCCTCTTCCAACTTTGGAATAGGTAGCTAGTCATTTTACACTTTTCATATTAAACACATTTTCTCCTACTAGAAAATCTCTCTCATGTGTTTCTCTCTCTAGAAACTAGCCAAGTTCAAGAATCGACCCCGTGTTATGATATATGATAGAGTATGATTTTAAACCGATCCTACATGTTCTTTATTTCCAGCGGGGTAGTGACAGTCCCGTGGGTTATATCATAAGGTTTGGATGTTGGTTGTTTGTGAGAACAATTGGTTATTGGTTTGTTTATGATGTAGTGTTCTTCGTTTGTTTTGGGAATATGTGAAACATGATAGAATATTTGGATGATTTTTCCATGACTTATGAATATATATGTTATGAATTTCGTTGTTATCTTTACTTGGATCCTTATTTATCCTTCGATTAATTGTTGCAACTATTATAGGTCAAAAGAGTTAGTTGTAATGATTGATTTTGAGTCGCGAATCAATATCATGCTTGTGAGAATTGTGTGGCAAAATGATATACAACCTAAGTAGAATGATGTTTAAGACCCTTCCTTATGTTGACTGACCGGGTTGGGAGGAATTCATATGTATGCATATTTGATATAACCATTCTCAATTCGCTCGTAATGATGTAGTATATAGGCCGAAAGGATTCTATTATCATTGGTAGATTGCTTTTATTATGTTACCATCATATATGGGGCTTGTTATGCTTTGTTTTATAAAGTATTGATCTATTCTATCTATTTTGTTATGGGATTCATGCATGTTGTCGAAACCGATATATCAACTTCACTTCACATGGATTTGACAGATTAATAAGATAAAGAAATAAAGAGAGAAAAGAGGGAACAAGATGAGAAGAAAGGTGAGAAATTAAGAGAGTGTTTGGATTGTTATGTGTTTACAAAATGAAACAAATGAGACAACCAACCTTCTCCACACGGAGAAGGTGTATTTATACCACAACCATGTAAGGTTGGACTTGTCCATTGGGCCGACTCACTATGAAACTTATTGGGCCGAATGGTTTGGACTTGGGCCGGCTGGGTCTTGGGGGTTAAGCATAACGCTTATACATTAGATTACATGAAACGAGCTGATCCGTAAACTAGCCTATTACAACATTTAATAAATAAAGACTAAGCTTCCATGATTCGTAGTCAAGTTTCATTGTTTGACTCAATATTTTGAGGCTAACAATCTCCCTCGAAGCGAGGCTTCCTGCAGATTCTGAGCTTTCATGTTCAAAAACATATTTTGAGGCTAACAATCTCCCCTAATGTGTGGTCTTCAAATTCTTAGGTGAGATATTGAATCGTGCTTCCTTGAACTTGTTAAGATTGCTTTGTCGTTGTGTTCTTGAATCTTTAGTCTTTATTATGTTGTAGGCTTGTTCCTTCATGTTGTGTGATCTTTGATCTTGAGCCTTTGTCATTGTCTTTCGACTTCGTCTTTGATTTTGAGATCTCTAAATCTTTTCCTTGTTTGTCTTGATCGTCTTTTTCACCTTGCGATCTTGTGTCTTGGCCAACATGCTCATACTTTGCATATTCTTTAAAGATCTCTAATAATCTCCCCCAAAGCTTGGTTTCTGAGGAGGGATCTTTAATATCAGAGTTTGCAGAAGTCTTTGTCTTTAATTCTTGAGCTTTCTTGATTCTTGAATCTTGATGCTTATAATATGTCTTTGTAGTTTGAGCATAAGCATGTGGTAATGAATCAGACTCTGCTGGTATGGGGCTGCAACACCGACGTTTGTACCTACATTGGAATGTTAGTAATATAACAGCAGATTATGGACAGAAATGGCTTTGTCATTCCTTTCAAGATCTGGTTGCATTATCTTCCGGTTTATGAGGACCGTTTTACAGTGTAAACACTGTACCTATGATCAGGTAGGTTCAATTTGGAAGAACCTCCTTAACAGGGTTTCTAGCTCAAAGTGTTAGATACTCTAACACATATGCATTAGATACACTATACTTGCTTGTTCTCAATACCAGAACGTCTCAAAGCAGACAACACGATATGAGTGAATCAGATAGTTACTATCTTTCTGATTGAGTCATTAATTCATTTACTGGACCGAATCGATATCCTGTTGGAACAAGCTTGATTCATAGAGAATCTCATAAGTCACTACCGCTTAGCTGTTTGATGTTAACTCTCAAAGGATTTCCATTCTCACTTTGAATACTAAAGCGTATCATTCTCAATGTTACTGGCAAATCAGAAGGATAATGGTAGGACTCTTGTTCAGCTTGTGAACTTAATGGTGTTCAAACAAGTGTTTGTCATGAATGTGTCCTAATGAGATTTTTTATTGATTCTCTTCTGCTTAGACTCGATTAGTGCGTTTGTTTGCCTCACTTTTTAGTGGAAAGTTATCATTCTTACACTTGAATTGCTAACTGTAGATCATATGTATATGCAAGCGGGACTATATTTGTAATAATGGGGACATATAGCTTTTGTATTGCTATAAATACCTCCCATGTCTTCTGTGGGGGTGTAGATGTTCATTCTTATTTTTCCTTCTTTTTTATCTAATAAAATTTTTTTGTTCATCTCACCCCTCCTTAATTTCTTCTCACTAAAAACATAATGTCTCATCTTGGTTTTTTGATCAACAAGACCTCCGTAGGTGAATCATTAGTCCTTTAATTGGAATCAAGGAGCTAAAACGGGGTGTTTTGTATCGTGTTTTTTGCTTCGTTGCTGTCCAGATTATTAGAGCTTATTGATGGTTTTATTTTTGTGGCGCTTATTTTAGTGGAAAAAGACCACGAAATAGTTTGGTGTGTTGTTGTTTGATTCTCATTTTTTTGATAACAATTTTTTTTACGTTTGTTGTAAGGTTTTTTTTTATTTCTTTAGTTCCAAAAAACATACAAAAGTAGATCTGGTCCTTCTTCATTTTAACCGCTTATGTGAGCTTTTTTTAAGCTATTTGGGTGTTTAGCAGATTATTGTGGTTTGTTGGGTTTGCTTGTTGTGCTTTATTTCGGTCTCGTCAAAGCTTATTTAAAGCTTAATGTTATCTGCTTATTACATGGATTATTTTCTGGCTAAACTGCTGTTTGAAGCTTATTTTTGGTCTGGCATGGAAAGAATCTCATATCCAAAACTTTAGATGTCATAGACAGTTTTTTATGTTTTTGCAAAAAGATAAGAAAAAGTACAGAGGCGAATTAAACACCTCAAAGAGGCGAATTAATCACCTCAAGGAGGCGGATTAATCACCTCAAGGAGGCGAAATTAATCAACCCATGGAGCCGAAATAATCACATATAGGAAAATTAAACAACCCATACAGACCGAGTCATCTCGGTAATTACGAGTTGACCGGGTCAACTCACTGAGTCATGTGTCAACGGGAAATATGGTAGAAGAAGACAGCTCGATTGACTCAATCCCATATCAATTAAACATAACAAACAACAACCACAACCTCATCACAAACAAATCCAAACATCTTCTACCCCTAAAAACCCTTCGTCACATTTTTTTCAAACATTCAAATCCCAACCAAGATCCTATTATTAATTCTCATCATCACTTCGATATATCTCACACTCATCTCATCCAATCAAAACTACATGACTCGAACACAAAATACTCACTGACCTCAGTTTCTTTCGACTAGTGTTAGGTACTGAAGTTTCGTGTCCTCTATTAGATTAAACATTCAATCACTCTAAAAGAAAACTATCATTGATCTATAAAAGGCATAACCCTTTCTTTAACTTTTTGAAAATAAAGATAGAGTTGTAACAAACGTGTCACACTCCATCTTTGATTCGTTAAAAGAACACAAAACTCAAACAACTTAAACCTTACTCGAGACCATAATTTATAAAGATCTTGAAGACGTAATTATTTTTTGTTCTTCAAACTATGTGGGTTTGTTTCGTTGTTTCTTTGTAATCTGTTTTACCTCAACGGAAAATAAATTATGTATAGGTGGTGTTAGTGCTTATCAGAATGTTTAAAGACATATTGAAGGGTTATTTGAATCTATAGTGACTGAGATGAGTGTACGAGTTAGGTATGGCGAGTTATGTGAAGTAGAAACGAAAACAAAGAGATTGGGGATGCATCTTTCAGCCGTCCGATTTGATTTTAGGATGAGAAGAGGGAGAGTGTTGTTGACTGCGTTTTTTATGTGATATGATTAGGGTTATCTAAATGTGATAGACATTAGGGTTAGTGGTAATTATACTCCCTATGTTGGTGTTAATTTTGGGCTTGATGCACTATGATCCAATCCGACTCACAACATGGGCCGAGTATTAAACTAGTGATGGGCCAGATTTCCTTTGTTAATTGTTTGGGCTGGAGTAAAATTGATTGGGCTAAAGTTGTTATTAATTGGGCAGTTAAGTATGTCCTTTTGTTAAGGGATAAGCCGAGTTTTAAAACACTATGATGTTGGGTACAATATAAGAGACCGGGTTTTATTACTTGGACGGGCCATGCTTATGTTCAATTTATTGAGCCCGATATTTGTTAACAGTTACAACACATCAATAATCACCAACAACAAGACAACAAACATAATACATTACACTAAAAACGATCCTTATCAAGATCCACCTTCATTCATAACGTCTATTATTGAACTTTAATGACCATGGGGTTTTTGTACGATGTTACTTATTTGGGATTGAAGTAGTATTTCACGAGGAGTGTACTTATTTCGTCTTCAGTTCTTTCCTTCTCCACAACGAAGATGACTTGTGTTAGTGATGAAGACTTGGATATCTAGTTGCTTTTGTGATTCTTTCTCTCTATACCCACAAAGTAGCTATCACTTTAAGGAGTTACATTGTAGTACTCAGTGTCTCATGTAGTTGAGGAGATTTTAAGTCACAAGTGAAGGATTATGCTTCAACCAGTGGTCATCAATATTAGCTGACATAATAGATAAGGGGATTTAGTTCGGGTTGACCAAGAGAGAATTGTTAAAGAGAGTACGATTCGAACATTTCATAGAGTATTGCCTATGAATCATGGTATGAAGCTATGTAAGCAGTTTTTGTTGATATACATGTCACATGAGTAGGATTATTCCTCAACAAATTCTCATCCTCGAGGGAGAAATGAGTACATCCGGTACTTAGTTGTTTTTATGTTACCGTTTCGACAACATAGCGAGATAAATTGCTTTCACTCGGGATTTAGTTGACTTTGGTGTAGCAAGTCTTACCATGTCTTTCCGTGAGGGAGAAAGGTGCATTTCTGGGTCTTAATTGATTTTGGTGCTACGTTTTTTACTTCAGAAAAGGATAAAACGTGTGTAACTTCGGTACTCAGATGTACACATGGAGTATGATGATGCAAGTCATACCAGTTCTTTTTGAGAACTTCAAAAGGATAAAGTTGTACTTCGGGATTGGAACGCTTCTAAGTGAGGACAATGTGATGAATATATTGATGACATAAATAAGTTCTATTTTATAGCATCATTTATCTATATATTAACTATTTTGTATAGTTTTTGCTAAAGAATTGTTACTTAATCGTTTATATTTGAGAATTGTTAGTAAATTATGGAGGTAATTGGTGAAACTTAGCAAACAGGCGGCGCTTTGGGAAGCTTAAAATGAGAGTATTTTTGAAGATTACTGTTTTGAAGACCAATACTTCGTATCCATCAAGGAATATACGGCGTATCCGTGCCTGCACTCACCAAAGACCATAAAGGAATGAAAATCAATACGCCGTATCCAGAGCACTCAATACGCCGTATTTAAAATATGGAATCAATATAATATTCTGGAAGATATCAAATGTGGTCCCTACTCTAAGAAATCCCCATATGCCGTATTCCAAATTACATGGATACGTCGTAATCCACGACTTCCATAACCATTATAAATAGAAAACTCAAAAACGAGTTTTAGGTGTGCTAAATCATATTCTCGATACCTAAACCACAAAAGTCGATTTTTAGAGGAGAAAAAGAGCAGAAGAGGTCGAGCAACGTATTCAATTCCATAGGAGACATCGTGTAATTCCATATACTTTAGTAATCGTTTAGTTTTTGGTATCATTCGTTAACTCGGTTAGTTTACCTTGGCTAAATTATTACTCTTGTATTTATTATGACGTTTGAAGGCTAATACCTTTGGGTATTAGCCATTATTATGAAGATCTGAATGTTTGGTATTTGTTTATATCGATTTATTGATTTATCGTTGAGTGCTTGTTTATGTTTATCAATTTATACTTGTTTACGCGCTTTTGTATGCGACCTATCATTTAACTGGATCTAGCAAAGTGGACCAAGCAGATCTAGAGTTCGGGATAGCTCTCCATATAGTAATTTATACATCTAGAATAATAGTTACACAAGTATTGCCCTTCTAAGTTTGTGTCTAGGATACGCTTCAGGCTTAACTAGTTAATTGGATATTGCCAATGGTTTATTGATCTTGTTGACTAGCAGGTAACCTAGATAATTCAACAAATAACGTACTGATTCCATTGGATAGTTGGACAAGTGGACTATTAGTGTATAGATTGCCATTAAGCGGTAAGTGGGTAAAGTCTCTATGAGCTAGGGTTTAACAAGATCACCATTGATTTAATCCCTAAGATAGATTATAATCAGCAAATAAGGATGCTTTATGCGGATGCTTTAATTGTGACAGAATTAACATGTCTAGGTCTTAGGATGATGTAACGCCTAAGTCTTAAGAATGATATGCCACCTCGAGAGAAGAAATCATTGCACTTAATAAACAAACCAACTAACTAAATGGATTAATAATGGTTAATACAGTTTTCTTATATAAGGTTCGATCGCTCTTTTATCTTTTATCTATTAGCTTGCGTGGGTAACAGTTTCTTGAATTAATTGTAGTCACCAACCAAACCGTGCCAGTCTCTCAGGCTGAAAACCTCTATTTCTCGTTAGAATTAGGATTTAGACTGACATAGGCTTAACATAGGATTAGAATAGAATTAACATAGATTAGATAACTAATATATTAATTAAATTGATAGATTTAACCTCGCTCTCTGGAAAGGTAACTTGCCAAGGTTACCTATTGGGACAAATATAGTGCGTTTGGCTACCCCAAGCATGGGTATACAAACGGGAGCCGTCACCCCCCAATAGATCTATTCATAATATTCGCGCTCACTCGCAATGCAAGTAATTAATGATTCATGATATGGAAATAATGGCACTGGAAGCTACTTAGGGCAATATATATCAGGATTAGCATACATTTAGAAAACACTTGCATTCATGGTTTATATCAGGTATTACAGGTTTATAAAGTATTTAAAAGATTGAAATATGGGGTTATGAATTCATTAAGCCTTTGAAAAGTAATCACATTGTTATAAGATAACAAACGAGTATGTAAAAGAGTTTGTAACAAGCATGTATCCCCCTACTGCGCATTATAAAACATCAAAAGATTGAAAGCGGGCTATGAACTCACCTGATAGGGTAGATGCAACAATTAATTTCAGAATGAAAGCTGACAGACCTTATCACCCTCTTACAGGGAATATTTATATAAGAAAAAATGATAGTAAACATCCACGTTACGCAACCTGATAAATATGTGATTCCTAGGAAGATTGTACTCTAGAACTTTAGTTTTAAGAGTTATGAGTTTGATTGAAGAGTTTGGAATTATAGTATCACCGTTCGGGCCATCATAATTCAGAAGTCATTCAGTAAACATTTGAGGAGCTAGGGCACTTTAAATCGTAAACCCAACAACTCAGTCAGAACGTAATACCAAGATGAAACCCCTTAATATGAAGCTCCCTAGTATTGTGATATGATATAATCGATTTTAAGCGTTTTGATCAATATCTGGAAATGTTAAGCACGAGAAGCGTTAATTAAAGTTATGTCTTGTAAGGTTTTAAACATGATTTTATACTTTTTCAAAATGTTACATTTTAGACCCTTGAGTTTGAAAAGTGAAATAGACCCTTGGGGTTTGCCACTTGACGAGTTTTGTCCATCAAGTTTAAAACGATATACCAGTAAACCTGTACTATGAAAGTTACCATAATAGACCCCTATAGTTATAACTTTGATAAAATGACATATTCAGCCCCTTTAGTTATAAGTTTCAGAAAGTTATGATATATACCCCTTGCATGGATAATATTTACAAAACATGTCCAAATTGCCATGCAAGCTTATTTTAACATTTCAATAGACATTTATAAGTTATAATAAACTAAAATATGAAGATTTAACGTAACGCAAGTTTAAAATAACGATTCGTTAGGCTAGGAAGCAAAACGGGTCAAATTAGGGTTTCAAAACGTAAACGCGCGGGTCTTAAGTTCAAATTCCTTCATTAATCAATAAAGTAGTTATTTTAACATTAGTTAAGCATGCTAGGAATAGATTTAAAACAATATTTAACCATTAAAACCTTTAGTTTTAAGAAAAGACGCGAAATTAGAGTTTCGGCTGTACGGTTTTGGATCAAAATGGAAAATGAGCATGAATTGAGTTATGAAACTTTAACAAGAGTATATTTAGGATCATATGAACATTATAAGGGTGTAGTAGTAGAAGTAGAATATCTAGAACCTGGGTTTGAGCTTCAAGGAGCAAAAATGGTGGAAATGGGTCGTTTCGGGTAGTATTTTCCGCCTTGTACGCCTTGTATCTTGTTCCCGGGGCTTCAAATCTTCAAATATTTGCTTGAATGATATTTCTAGATGATCCTAGGATCATATGGAACAAAGAATGTTTGCTCAATTGGGTTATAGATAAGAGAGTGGGGGATGAGAATGAAGTGAAGGTTTCTAGTTCTATTTATACTAGTTTGAGATCAGGAGTTAAGGAAGCTCATGACTCTGATGTGAGACACTGGAAAGGTCAATAGATGAAAGTTTGAATCTATGGAGTTAGTTGTATATACTAGGATAGTAGATTGGAAGTTGGAAGGCTTATAAGGGGTGTTTGTGTCCACGGCTTGAAAAGAGAAACAAAGAGATGATGTGGTTCATTTTAAGACTAAGTATACACTATATATTTGTTGTAGCAGCTGAGATAAGCAACTTAGGAACCCATGTGGTGAGGTTATTTTGCAAGAGAGGGCTTAAAATGGGTTAATTAAACAAGAAATGGGCTCGCGGTTCAATGAGTCCTTTAGGGCTCGAACTCTTGTTTTTGGCTTATATTTCGCATACATTGACCAAGTAATGTTTAAAACATGTTCTCATGGTTTGGAATAAGAGGTATTAACGAAGTTTAACAAGTGGTTTGGTTTAAAACGGGTCGAAATTGATAAATAAGGCGTGGTTCACATAGGGCTCGTAGGGTTTTCCTTTACTTTTCTTTGCATATAAATTGTGTATAAGGATCAAGATTGATAGATATTGATCTTAGGCAGTATATAATGGATTATTAATGAGATTTGATTAGTGGTTTAAGCTAAAATGGGTCGAAAAGGAATGAGTAAGCCGCGGGTTTGAATTAGGCTTGTATTAGAATTAGTAGGGTTTTCTAGGCTTTGATTTCTTGCACATTGCCAAGTTAATGATAGATAATGATTTGTAAACTCATTTTATGAGTTTACAATGGTATTTGATTGGTTGTTCAAGATTGAAATGGTTAAAAATGAGTAAACGAGTCGAATGATCCCATTTAGGTACGTTTAGGGTTTCTCGATTCATTTGCATAATAGTTGAAGTAAAATGATGAAATGATGATTGTATATGATTTAGAATGTTGTAAATTAAGTTATTACAACTTATTTGAGTATTGTAGTTTGAAGGTTCAAATGATAAAAACAGAAATGGTCATGGTTAGTATTTAGCTTTGGTTTAACGTTTTCTTGACTTTTTGAATTAGGGTATTAAAGTAAAAATGTGTATGAACAGTTTATTAATAAATAATTAGGGTTTACACATTATATATTGAGTGTAGTAGCTGTGTAAAAAATTGGTGTGAAGAAATTATAATGAAAACGAAGGTAAAACGGCTATTTTAAAGATCATGCTTAATGAATTGTACATTGTGCTTTTAAGGACTTGTACTTTACTTGGAGGGTCTTAAATGTTCAATTGAAATGTTATATTACTTGTATATATGCTTTAGTAGCTTGTACATTCACTTTAGATATTAACCCTTCATGGAATTAGGGTTTAGAGGTATATGATAACGGTTTAAAGCCCGTTTTGATATAACGTTGCGAATGGTACATTATAGGAATAATGTACTTTGTAATAAGAATATGATGATATTGACTTGACATATTGTGATGTTTGCTTGACATATATGAAGACAAGATTGCCATAGATAGTTTTGTGTAAGCTTGTCTAACTTGTAGTTATATGCAAGTTACCTTGCTTAAAGAGATATTGACAATGCAATAATGTAATAAACGAAAAATTTCCCCGTATAATTTCTGATAATAGTAACATAGGTTATGAAAATTCTGAAGTTGTTATAAAGTCTCCACCCCTTGACAGAAATCTCGTCCCGAGATTAGTTGAAAGTTATAGTGGTATTGTTTGGAAATAGATGAGGTACTGGTCGATGAATTTGAATTTTTATGTTAGTTAATCAAAGGTTACAAGTCCACGCTGTATGATGCATTTATAAATTATATGTTTACACCATAAATTATAATTTACTTCCTTTCAACAGCGTCTTCTTAATTTCAAGACTAAAAACACCTCTTGATGACAAACAATATAAAATTTCTTCTTCAGATCCTGATAAAACCTGGGTGGATGAATACTTTGATTTGTCGAACTGTGGGTTATGGCCCACCTTGCTACGTTGCGCTACTCTAGATCGTAAAGAATCGCATCTTAACCTTAAAAGTCAAACATCGATAAGAATGCTATCACAAGTCCTTTGTCAAAAAATTTATAACCTAGTGGTATTGAAATCATTTGACATTGTATAGATTCTTGTGTGTTTCCTTGTTATTACGTTGCAGAATATAACAGAAAATTTTTAGAATAACGAAGATCATGAATGAGTAATGGCAAGGAATGATTATGAATTTGTAAGAGAGTTGCTAATCACGTGAGATACAGATTTGGAAATGAACAGATATTGAAGGTAATAATGATAATGATTAAGGAATTGTTTGTACAAACTGATTGAAAGAAACTTGATTATACGTATGTTATATACATAAGCCTACTTATTTATAATTTGTCACGACAAAAAAAGCGTTTCAACCCTTGTAACTAGAATTTATAAATTCTATAGTTCAGAGGTTTAAATAATGTTCCTTAATCAAATAAAGAAAGTGAACATAATTTCATTTCAATCAGAGAATCATAAATCGTCTTACCTAAGCATATCACAGTATATAAGAAACGGTATGGTTAAAAAATGATATGATCATGAATGATTAGATAAATTGAGATGTTGATTGTACTGACACCCTAATAATTGAAGGATGAATAATTTATGTTGCAAAGGTAGAGATATTAGAGGTTTGAAACCTAATAGAATTAGTAGAATTTGACAAACGCTGTCGATTTGATACATCAGATAACAAGATTGTAACGGAATTATCACTTATTATTTCATGATAAATTTACATATGAATTTACATAAGAAAAATAGTCTGATACTTATGTTACATTCTCGAGATTTGGTTGAGAGATTAGAGTGATGTTTTGGAAAAAAAAGTTCTTATTCCCTAACAGTTTCTAGTCTGATGGCCTACTTTGTGGCAATTCTGACACCTGACAGTGCATGGTCCTGTGTGATGCAGAGTACACTTCCTACAAAGGGGATGAGGTCCATTATATCCACGGTTTCCATTAGCCTTGAAGATTTCCTGCCTTCCATTTTGCTGCTGATGTGATCATTGTTTGCGGTTATTAAAGTTACGGTTATCCGGTATTTATTTTTGTTAATTGTAATTGTTGGAGTGTTATGTTGTTGAGAATCATTTGGGGTATGTTGTCTTTGTCACGATTATTGGAATAGTTTGTTGTTTGTTGGTGTTCCTTCTATCATCAAACTTTCGTTTGTGATTATTGGTTTCTTGCACAAATTTTACGCTTTATTATTTGGTCCATTAGTCTTGACTATTGGTGGCTTTCTCCAAGGTCAGAGGTTATGAAGCAGTAACGTTTCCTTCAATGCTTTGCGGCAGTCCCCCCGATGAAAAGCTTTCACAAGTTTTCTCGTGTTTTTGGTACCATATTCGGGCATAAAATGGCTAATTCCTGGAATCTTCTAATATAAGTCTTGAGATCACTTCCATTTACAGTCAGACCATAAAATTCGTCTTCCATTTTCTTGATCTCAGTTCGAGGACAATACTTGTTCATCAGAAGCCTTTTTAACTCAGTCCAGGTGATTTGGATTACTATCCTATTCCATAGGCTGGCATATGCATTCCACAGACAGGCATCACAGTTTAAAGTACCAGTAAGCAAATGTTTACTATTATTTTCCTCAGACACATCCTGCTTTGAGAGAATATTTATTCGGTTTCGTTCCAAACCAGCAAGTAAGGCCTACTGCTCCATCTGTACCATTAAAGTAAAAGGTTGACAGTTGAATAAAACTCTATGTACTTCCCGTTTTCACTGCAGGAGTTCCAGTAAGATTGGTGTTCCTATTGGGATTGCTAGCACTTGCCATGGCAGCAGTCTGTGCTTCCAGGGCTGCAGTAAAATCAGCAATCAGTTGCCGGATGGCATCCAAAGTTATGACTGGTGTTTTGGATGTTGACGTCCTTTTAGGAGGCATTATATGTAGTAAGAATGACATCACAAGTTTAGAAAGGTAATATTTAAAGAAATGTGATGCTTAAAATGCTTAAAGAGAAATGCTTATTTTTAGATTTTAAGCACTTAGGAGTTATGATTCATGAAGACGAAAATAATGATGCAAATTGGGGAATGATGAAAGAAAAGAGCGATTAAGTTTAGGAAACAATAAGATACGAAACATGATTGCCTTTATAAATATACTTGCCTTCTTACTAACATAGTCAAGATTTGACAGCGTTTTATTATACCACACATGCCCGTGGCTAGGATAAAGTTTTATGAATAGCTTGATGATTTGATCCGGTAGAGTGACATCCTAAAGATCTTCCTGATCTATTTGGTGACGAGCTTGGATTTCCTTAATGATTTGTTCAAGATCGGAAATTCTATAATGACAAAGCAAATCTTTATTCCTTTTGCCCATAACCCTTCTTTTTTAATTTGATAATCTGAGTACGGATTCTCTTAAGTTCGGTCTTCGGTTCGTTACCATTAATACGTCCTTCTTCCATTCTCTTAATGCGGTGAAGATAGAGTTCATCTAAGTAATTCAAAATATCTTTGATTTGTTCCTCATGATGTTGCATCTTGAACCTTTTCCTATTTCAAATATCTGAGGGTGGGGTAGAGTATAAAACTAGAAAATGATGGTGAACCAAATTATATACGAGTTTGATTCCGAGATGGATTAGATAACGTAGTTGAGGAAGAAGATGGGGAATGGATTTGCTTCTTAGGTGGTAATAATTCTTCAGGAACAAAGAAATATCGGGGATCAAATAGTAGTGATGGTATATATCAGAAGATGGAGTCAAAAATATTTGTGAAGCTAATAGATCAGGTGATGAACTAGGTGATTCCTTAGCAAAATGCATGTAACGTCCTTCAAATAAGGATTATTGTAAGAAAGATGAGAATACCGGAAATCAATTAGCTCCTAGAGTTTTTCCGAAGAGTTAAAAGAACTGCTTCCCAATGAAGCTGGGAAATAATCCGATGAGACCGAAGTATAGTTAAGAATATTCATAAAGGAAAAAGCAATCCTCAATATCATGAAGTAAGAGCGATTGGGGGAGGACATTGTTTTCTGTTTGAACCAACCTAATTTGTAAATAACATAAGATTTAATAACTAGTATAATATTATGTTACTTTACATACTTGTCCGGAATGTTTTTGGCACGGAAGACCTTTGAATGGCTGAAAAAGAAATGTGGTTAATAGTTAAGGTTTTTGACCTTGTTCCCTATAACCATGGCCTTGATACCCAATCTGTAACACCCCACCAATTTTTACAAATATAGCAGCGGAAGCTAATTTGGGGTATTACGTTCTTGGAATACATCAATCATAATCATAGAAAAATGACCCCAATAGAGACGTTTAATCAAAAGATATGTATCATTCTTTCAAATCAGGAGTTTTACAAAGCAGGATCCCAAAATCTAGAAACATAAAATGTGAATGATAACAAGTTTTAACCATCTTCATGTCCATGCCACTCCATGCCCTAAAGTAGCTCAAATTACCTAAGATAAACATGCATAAAAAGGGACAACACAAAGGTTGAGTAAAATTTCATAGTTTTGAAAATGTAATAGTTGAAATACAGTTATAGTTGGAAATACTGTATGCAGGACAATCATCATGGGGACATTATTTTATAGCATCTAAGATCATGACATCAATAACATTAACAGGGAAGTCACCGTAGTGGATATGTTGTTAGGGACAGATGTCCCCGTGGAAAAGGTAACTTCCAAGTTACCCTATTAGGAAACAACATATAGTGCGTTTGGCTACCCCAACATGGTTACATACGGGAGCCGTCACCCCAATAGATCTAGCACAATATTCACGCTCACAGATAGATCGCAATGCAAGAAATTTAATGGTTCATGATATGGAAATAATGACTGAAGCTACTTAGGCAATAATACTCTGGATAGCCAACATTTAGAAAACACTGCATTCATGGTTTTATATCAGGTATCACAGTTTATACAGTATTCCAATAAGATTGAAATAGTAGGCTATGAACTCACTAAGTCTTTGAAAAGTAATCACATTGTTATAAGATAAACGAGTATGTAAAAGAGTTTATAACAAGCATGTATCCCCCTCGCGGGTTTATAAAACATTCAAAAGATTGAAAATGCGAGGCTATGAACTCACCTGATAGTAGATCAATAATTATTTCAGAATGAAAAAGCTGACGACCTTATCACAATCTTAACATGAATGTTGATATAGCAAAATGATAGTAAACAGCCACGTCACGCAACCTGAGTAAATAGTTCGAAGTCTTAGGAAGAATTGTACTCTAGAACTTTAGTTTTAAGAGTTATGAGTTTGATTGAAGAGTTTGGAATTATTGTATCACCGTTCGGGCCATCATAATTCAGAAGTCATTCAGTAAACGTTTGAGGAGCTAGGGCACTTTAAATCGTAAACCCAACAACTCAGTCAGAACGTAATACCAAGATGAAACCCCTTAATATGAAGCTCCCTAGTATTGTGATATGATATAATCGGTTTTAAGCGTTTTGATCAATATCTGGAAATGTTAAGCACGAGAAGCGTTAATTAAAGTTATGTCTTGTAAGGTTTTAAACATGATTTTATAATTTTTCAAAATGTTACATTTTAGACCCTTGAGTTTGAAAAGTGGCAAAATATACCCTTGGGGTTTGCACTTTTACGAGTTTGGTCCTTCAAGTTTAAAAGATATACCAAGTAAACCTTGTACTTTAAAAAGTGACATAATAGACCCCTATAGTTATAACTTTGATAAAATGACATATTCAGCCCCTTTAGTTATAAGTTTCAGAAAGTTACGATATATACCCCTTGCATGGATTATAATTACAAAACATGTCCAAATTGCCATGCAAGCTTATTTTAACATTTCAATAGACATTTATAAGGTATAATAAACTAAAATATGAAAGATTCCAACGTAACAGCAAGTTTAAAATAACATTTCGTTAGGCTAGGAAGCAAAACGTTAAATTAGGATTTATAAAACGAAACGCGCGGGGTTTTAAGTTAAAATTCCTTCAATAATCAATAAATGGTATTTATCATTAGATAAGCATGCTAGATAGATTATAACAATAATTAACCATTTATCGACATTTAGTTTTAAGAAAAAACGCAAAATTAGGTTTCGTTCGGGTGTACAGTTTGGATCAAAACGGAAAATGACATGAATTGAGTTATGAAACTTTAACAAGAGAGAATTATGGAATAATATGAACATTATAAAAGTGTAGAATCAGAAGTAGAATATCTAGAACCTGGGTTTGAGCTTCAAGGAGCAAAAATTGTGGAAATGGGTCGTTTCGGGTAGTATTTCTACTTGTACGCCTTGTATCATGTTCCCGGGGCTTCAAATCTTCAAAGATTTGCTTGAATGATCTTCTTAGATGATCCTAGGATCATATGGAGCAAATAATGTTTGCTCAATTGGGTTATAGAGAAGAGTAGTGGGGGATTAAAGAAGTGAAGGTTCTAGTTCTATTTATACTAGTTTTGAGATCAAGTGAGTTAAGGAAGCTCATGAATCTGATGTGAGACACTTGGAAGGTCTAGTAGATGAAGTGTTGAAGCTATGGAGTGAGTTGTATAATCTAGGATAGTAGATTGAAGTGTTGGAAGGCTTATAAGGGGTGTATGTGTCCACGGCTTAAAAAGAGAAACAAAAAGGTGATGTGGTTCATTTTAAGACCAAGTATACACTAGATATTTGTTTTTGCGCGAGTAAAGCAACTTTAGAACCACAAGTGGGAGCTTTAATTTGGCAAGATAGCTTTAAAATGGGTTAAATTGCACAAGAATGGGTCGCGGGTTCAATTAAGTCCTTTAGGGCTCGAACTCTTGTTTTGGCTTATATTTCGCATACAT
The DNA here is from genome assembly GCA_026074375.1 of Tanacetum coccineum. NCBI lineage: Eukaryota > Viridiplantae > Streptophyta > Magnoliopsida > Asterales > Asteraceae > Tanacetum > Tanacetum coccineum. The sequence goes on along the minus strand of BQNB010039194.1, from coordinate 10,902 downwards.
TGATCAAGTAATGTTTAAAACATGTTCTCATGGTTTGTAATAAGAAGTATTAACGAAGTTTAACAAGTGGTTTGGGTTAAAACGGGTCGAAATTGAGTAAATAAGGTCATGGGTTCACATAGGGCTCGTTAGGGTTTCTTTGACTTTTCTTTGCTTATAATTTGTGTATAATGGATCAAGGTTGATAGAATATTGATCTTAGGCATAAATATAATTGAATTAGCTAATAAATTTGATAGTGTTTTAAGCTAAAATGGGTCGAAAAGGAATGAAGTAAGAGCCGCGGGTTTTAATTAGGGCTTATTGAATTATTAAGGTTTCAAAGGCTTTGATTTCTTGCACATTGCCAAGTAATGATATGAGATAATGATGGTAAACTCATTTATGAGTTTACAATGGTAATTTGATTGGATGTTCTAGATTGAAAATGGTTTTAAAAATGTGTAAACGAAGTCGAATGATCCTTTAGGTACTTTAGGGTTTCTCCCCGATTCAATTTGCATATAGATTGAAGTAAAAGGGATGACAATGTGAATTGTATATGATTAAAATGTTATAAATAAAAGTTATTACAACTATTTGAGTATTGGTTTGAAGTCAAATGGATAAAACGAGAAATGGGTCATGATTTAGTATTTAGCCGGTTTAGGGTTCTAACTTTTTGAATTAGGGTTTTAAGAGTAAAAATATGTATGAAAGTATTATGAATAGAATAATTATGGTTTACACATTGTATATTGAGTGTAGTAGCTTGTACAAAAGTGGTGGTGAAGAAATTGGAAATGAAAACAGAGGTAAAACGGCTATTTTAGAGATCATGCTTAATGAATTGTACATTGTGCTTTTAAGGACTTTACTTTACTTGAGGAGTTTTATTACAATTGAAATGTTATATTACTTGGTATATATGCTTCTAAGCTGTACATTCACTTTAGAAATATGAACACTTCATGAATTATGGTTTAGAGGTATAACATAACGGTTTAAAGCCCCGTTTTGATATAACGTTTTCCGAAATGGTACATTATAGGAATAGGGGGGGATGAACTAGGGGGGGGTGGGTATTTAAAGGATAATGATGATATTACTTGACATACCTTATGAGTTTGCTTGACATATATAAACATGAGCCATAGATAGGTTGCGTGAGCTTGTCTACTTTAGTTATGCAAGTTACCTTGCTTAATGAGATATTGACAATGCAAGTAATGTAATAAAGCGAAAAATTTCCCCGTACAATTGTGATCATAGTAAAATAGGTTGATGAAAATTCTTGGGTTGTTATAGTCTCCACCCCTTACAGAAATCTCGTCCCGAGATTTAATTGAAAGTTATAGTGAATAGATGTAGGTACTGGGCATGAATTTGATTTTTATGTTAGGTTAATCAAGGTCACAAGTCCACGTGTGTGATGCATTTATAATTATGTTGTACACCATAATTATAATTACCTCCTTTCACACGTCTACTTATTTTCAAGACTACACCTCTTGATGACAGCCAATAGAATTTCTTCAGATCCTGATAGAACCTGGGTGGATGAAATACTTTGATTTACGAAACCTGTGGGTTATGGGCCTACCATGCTTCTGCTGTGCTACTGTGATCGTAAAGAATCGTTATTCATTAACCTTTAAAAGTCAACATCGAATAAGAATGCTATCACAAGTCTTTGTCAAAATTTTCATACCTAGTGGTATTGAAATCATTTGACATTGTATAGATCCTTGTGTGTTTCCTTGTTATTAGGTTGCAGAATATAACAGAGAATTTTAGAATACGGAGATCATGGAATGAGTGTTGCTAATCACGTGAGATACAGATTTTGAAATGAACAGATGATGAAGGTAATAATGATAATGATTAAGGAATTGTTTGTACAAACGGATTGAAAGAAACTTGTTTGTACGTATGTTATATACTTAAGCCTACTTATTTATAATTTGTCACTTACAAAAAGAAGTGTCCAACTCCTTGTAACTGAGAACTTATAAATTCATAGTATGGAGATTTATCATTTCCTTATTCAAATGAAGAAGTGACCTAATTCATTTCAATAAGATGATCATAAATCGTCTTACCTAAGTATAAAAACACGATATGGCAAAGTGTAGAAAATGATATGATCATAAATTGTTAGATAATATTGAGATGTTGATGGTATCGATGCCCATATAATCAAGGATGATAATTTATGTTTCAAAGGTATGAGGAGAGTATTCAGAGTTAAACATGATAGAATTGACGAGTTTTGATACCACCAGATGATAAGATGTAACGAAATTATCACTTTATTAATTCATGGATAACTTTACATATGAAACTCTAAAAGAGTTGATACTAATGCTACGTATCTCGTAGCAGGATTCTAGAATAAGTAACAAACGAAAAGGATTGTAGCTTGATGATTGGAGTTTTTCAGATTGAAGAAGACTCTGATGAAACTTGAATATCCTCAAGAGTTGTTTCTAGGGTAGAAATCCTAAAGTGAACAAAAGCAAGTTTATCTCTAAGTATGCTTTCCTGTGGCCCTGTTGTTTTTGCAGTACTTGGTGTGGTGACCTATCTTGTTGCAAACCTGACACTTGACACTGTAAGGTCCCGTGTGATGTAGTCTACATCTTTTACAGAAGGGAAGGTTTCCAATATATCCATTGGTGGCAGTATAAGTCCTGAAGGTTTCTTACTTCCTGTTCTGCTGCTTGTGGTGATCATTGTTACGGTTGTTATTGTTATAGTTATTCTGATAGTTGTTGTTGATGATGTTTCCCTTATCCTCAAGCTTTCGTTTGCGATCATTGGTTTCTAGCATAGAATTATACTTTATTATCTGATCCATTAATCTCTGGGCTATGTTGATGGCTTCCTCTAAAGTTTGAGGCTTCGAGGCAGTAACATTTCCCTCAATACTCCTGGGTAATCCTCCGATGAAAGCTTCCATGAGTTTCTGGGTAGTTGTCTTTGTCATGATTATTGGAATAGTTGTTGTTGTTGGTGGTGTTCCTTCTATCATTAAACTTTCGTTTGTGATTATTGGTTTTTGCACAGATGCTTTATTATTTGGTCCATCGTATGTGAGCTATGTTGGTGGCTTTTCAGAGTCTGGGTTTTGAAGCAGTACGTTTCACTTCATTGCTTTTGAGTGGCAGTCCCCGATATGAAAGCTTCCATAAGTTTCTCGGTGTTTTGGTACCATATTGTGCACTAAAACGGCTAATTCCTGGAATCTTCTAATATAAGTCTTGAGATCACTTCCATTTATAGTCAGACCATAAAATTCATCTTCCATTTTTTGATCCTAAGTTCGAGGAAAATTACTTGTAGTCAAAGCCTTTTTAAATAAGTCCAGCGTGATTTGTATTAGCTTGCTCTTTTCCTTAGATGGGCATATGCATTCCACCAGGACAAGGCATCATCAGTTAAAGTACCAGTAGCAAATGTCACTCTGTCTTCCTCGGCACACTTGCTATGAGAAAATACTGATTCAGTACGTTCAAACCAGCGGATGAGGTCAATAGCTCCTTCCGTACCTTGAAGAAGAAAGGTGCGGTTTATAAATTCTTTGTTAGTTTCCTCTTTTCTGCTAATGAATTTCTCTACGGTCTAGTGTTTCCTATTAGGATGCTAGCACTTGCCATGGCCAACAGTCTGTTGCTTCTAGGCTGCAAGTATAATCAACAATCTGTTGCCGGATGGACTCCAAAGTTATGGCTGGTTTTTTATGTTTTGGATGTTGACGTTCCTTTTGGGAGGGCCATTCTATCAACCACAGATAACGAGTAGTCAGAATGACATCACAAGTTTTGAAAAAGTATATCTGTAAAGAAATGGTGAATGCTTAAAATGCCTTAAAGAGAAATGCTTATTTTGAATATTAAGCACTTTGGGTTTATGTATGATTCACGGAAGACAGAGATATGATGCAATTGTGGAAATGTGATGAAGGAGAGATAAGTGGAAACAATAAGTACGAACGGGATTGACTTTAAATAATTGGCCTTTTTAATGTACTAGTAAGATTTGACAAGCATTTTTAATTTTTTACCACACATCCCGTGGCTAAGGTAAAGTTTATTTATAGCTTGATAATTAGTTCCTGGTTGATGATATTCCTAAAGATTCTTTCCTGATTTGTTTGGTGACGAGCTTGTGATTTTCTCAATGATTTGTTCAAGTCAGGAAATTTTTTTTAGTGAGCAAAAAGCTAATCTTTATCAGTTTTCCCTAAACCGTTCTTTTGAAGTCTGATAATCTGAAGTGCGGATTCCTTAGTTTGGTTCTTTAGTTTGTTACCATTTATACGTCCTTCTTCCAATTTTTCAATGCGGTGGTAAGAGAGAGTGTTCATCTATGTAGTTCAAAAATATCTATCGGACTTGTTTCTCATGATGTTTCAGATTACATCTTATCTTTTTTGAACATTTTCTCTTTCAAATGACTTGAGGTGGGGTAGGAGTATAAAACTGAGAAGGGCGGTGATACCAAAATTTCAGGTTTGATTCTGAGATGGATTAGATAACGTAGTTGAGGAGGAAGATGGGGAACAGATTCGTTTCTTAGGGGGGTGGTGGAAATAATTTTTTCAGAATAAAGAAATATCGAGGATGGGGGTGGAGAGAGAGTTCATCTAGGTAGTTCAAATATATTTGACTTGTTTCTTCATGATGTTTCAGATCATCTTATCTGAACCATTTTCCCTATTTCAAATACTTGAGGTGGGGTAGGAGTATAAACTGAGAAAGATGGTGATACCAAATTACGGGTTTGATTCCGAGATGGATTAGATAACATAGTTAAGGAGGAAGATGGGGAACATATTAGTTTCTTAGGTGGTAATAAATTTTCAGGAATAAAGAAATATCGAGGATCAAATAGTAGTGATGGTGGTAATATCAGAGATGGAGTCAAAATAGCTGGTGAAGTAATAGGATCTGGTGATGAAATAGGTAATTCCTTAGCATGAAATGCTTGTACGTCCTTCAAATAAGTATTATTTGTAACACCCCTATTTTTACAATATAGCAGCGGAAGATAATCTGTGGTATTACTTCATGGATACAACAATCATAATCATAGAAAACAACTTTAAAAGAGAAGTTGTTGGAAAAATTTAGTTATCATTTATTATAATCAGAGTTTTTACAAAATGCAGGTCCCAAAATCTAAAACATCAAGTTTAAATGATAACAGTTCAACCATATTTGAGTCCATGCCACTTCGTGCTGCAACTTGCTCAATTACCTGGATAACATTTGCTAAAAGTCAACACATGATGAGTGAAAATAATATGTTTGATAAACTGTTTGAATACATGTCATAGTGTAAATAATTGTTTTAAACTAATTATTATGTAAAATGATATTGTTATTATACACCCGTTATTAGTAATAATTGCAACGAATACAATTATCATAGTAATAGTGTATTATCCCGTTATATTGCCGTATTTGGTCTGTTAGGGTCTTGTTGGTGGGTATGTGCTGATCTAAGCTCCATGGCACATCTAACTGGACTAGTGTATATATATACCCAAAATGATGTGATATATATAAAGAGATAATGGCCCTCGGTGTAGGTAATTGCCATTTTTTATACTTTGAAATTCCTAATATAGTGTGTTTTGGATAACCTTACCGAGCTAACAGAAACAATGATTCGTCAATCCGATTGGGATCTATCCATATATTCGTGTTCATCCGTAAGTATTATTGGTCCATGATAATGTGACTTTTAGCATCAAAGTACTTAGACATTTTGTCGTAATGTGGTATCGATTAGCATCATATAACTTGCAAAAACACTTGTATTCGTAATTTATAGCATGTATAAGTCTTTGAAAAGTAGTCACATTGTCATAAGATAAACGAGTATGCAAAGAGTTTGTAACAAGCATGTATCCCCCTCGCGGGTTTATAAAACATGTAAATGAGTAAAGGCGAGGTTATGAACTTCACCTGATAGGTAGATGTAGTAATTATTCTGAAATGAAAGCTGACGACTTTATCACAATCTTAACCAGGGAAGGTTGATATAGCAAAATGATAATAGACAGCCACGTCATGCAACCTGAGTAAATATGTTGAGTCTTAAGAAGATTGTACTCTAGAACTTTAGTTTTAAGAGTTATGAGTTTGATTGAAGAGTTTGGAATTATTGTATCACTGTTCGGGCCATCATAATTCAGAAGTCATTCAGTAAACGTTTGAGGAGCTAGGGCACTTTAAATCGTAAACCCAACAACTCAGTCAGAACGTAATACCAAGATGAAACCTCTTAATATGAAGCTCCCTAGTATTGTGATACGATATCATCAGTTTTAAGTGTTTTATTCAATATCTGGAAAAGTTAAGCACAAGAAGCGTTAATTAAAGTTACGGCAGGTGATGTTTTGAATATGAATTTACACTTTTTCAAAATGTTACATTTTAGACCCTGGGGTTTGGAAAATTACAATTAGGCCCTTGGAGTTTGCATATTTACGACTTTGGTCCTTTCATAGTTTTATAAGATTATACAAGTAAACTTAACTTTATAAAAGTGACAGATAGACCCTCATATAGTTATAACTTTGTAAAATGACACTTTTGTCTTTTAGTTATTAGTTTCTAAATTTTACTATATATACCCTTGCATAGATTATAATTACATAAACTGTCCATATTGCCAGCAGTCTTAATTTAACATTTCAATAGTCATTTATAAGTTATAATAATACTAAGTATGAGTTTAAACAAACATAGTTAATTTAATGATTCGTTAAATTAAAAGGTAAAATGGGTCAAATTAGGGTTTCAAAATGAAAATGCACGGGTTTTAAGGTCGAATTCTCTCATAACTTATCAAAGTACTTATTTTAACGTTATAATAGCTTATTAGGATTGATTATAACAAAAGTTTACAAGTTTAACCCATAGTTTAAGTAAAAACATGAAATTAGGGTTTTGGGTGTACGGTTTTGGATCAAAAATGCATAAAAGATAGGTTTTTGAGTTCAAAGCTTTATATTATGATTTTAGCAAGAACATATGAACATTAAGATGTTATATGAGCAGAATATAAGCTTATAGAACCTGGTTTGAGCTTATAGCTTGGAAACGGGTCAGAATCGGGACTTTCGGCTTCGTACGGCTAGCGTAACGACTCTCGGGCTTCTTTTCTTAGTTTCTTTTGCTTCCTTTCTGTACTTGAGACTTCTTAAGATCTATTAGAATTCATATTGAGCAAGGAGTTGCTACTATGAAGGGTTATAGAGGAGGAAGTGGGGGATGAAGAAAAATGAACACACTATGCCCCTATTTATACCCATTTGAAGGTATAATGAGTAAGCAAGCCTTAGGATCTGGTCTTAACACATAGAGGGTCTAGGGTATGATGTGTAGAAGCTAGGAAATCAATGGTGGAGGTCTATGAAGTAGCTTTGATGAGGTGTTTATGTTTGGTGTATGCCACGGCTGAAGAGGAAAAAGGAGAGGCCATGTGCTCTTAATTTTGACCAAGGATTGGTATAAGTAGGTGCATAAGCTGCTTGAAGGTTTCTATAAGAGTTCTTGGGTGGTCATTTGTACATGGTAGCAATTTAGAGGGGTTAAAATGGTCATAGAAGCAAACCGGGTCTATTTTGGGTTCGAACGGGCGGTCTTCAAAGGTTTTGAACAAGGTACATTGTGATTTTATGATTAAGGAATGATGAAATAGGTTGTTAAGGTCTGGGATTAAAGTAATTAGCAAATATTAGCAATTCGTTTGGGTTAAAACGGATTAGAATTGAAGAAATGGGAGTACGGGTTCAACTAGGGCTCGTTTAGGGTTTTCTTGACTTTCTTGGCTTATATTTTGCATACTCTTGATTAGGAATGATGGAATACTGATCCTAGAGCTTAAATAAAGTATTATCAATGAAGTTTGATCATTGGTTTTAGTTAAAATGGGTTGAAATTGAAAGAATAAGTCGTAGCTTGGAATTAGGGTTCATATAAGGCTTTTAGGGTTTTCTAGCTTTGTAATTCTCGTACATTGTTGAAGCAAGGATGGTTAATGATGTATGAATGTTTGTAAACTCATTTTACGGGTTTACAATGACTCTTGGTTGCTTACTTGAGAATGAGATGATCAGAAAATGAGTAAACGGGTCAAAGTTACATTTAGTGCACAAATAGGGTTTCTTGGATTCGTTTCTTGTATAATTGAAGTAGAATGATGAAATGATGATGGAATGATGTTTGAAAATGATTGATAATGTTGTAAATTAAGTTATTACAACTTATTTGAGAGTTGGTTTAGGTTTATGATGGATAAAAACGAGGAAACGGGTCATGGTTTAGTATTTTGCTTGGGTTAGGGTTTTAGACTTTTGAATTAGGGTTTTGAGTCTAAATATGTGTGTGAAGGCTTATGAATAGAATAATTAGGGTTTACATATTGTATAATGAGTATAGTAGCTTGTACATAAGTGATGGTGAAGAAATTAGAATGAAAACGGAGGCAAAACGGCTATTTTAGATGTCATGCTTAATGACTTGTACATTGAGATTTTAGAGACTTGTACTTTGACTTGAAGAGATTTTATATTTCAAATGAGATGTTATATTGCTTGTACATATGCTTTAGTGGCTTGTGCATTCACTTTAGATATTAATCATTCATGGAATTAGGGTTTAGAGACATACGATAACGGTTTAAAGCCCGTTTTGATATAACGTTGCGAATGGTACATTATAGGAATAATGTACTTTGTAATAAGGATATGATGATATTGACTTGACATATTGTGATGTTTGCTTGACATATATGAAGACAGAATGGAAATAGATAGGTTGCGTGAGCTCGTCTACTTTAGTTATGTAAGTTACATGACATACTGAGATATTGACAATGCAAGTAATGTAATAAAGCGAAAAATTTCCCCGTATAATTGTGATAATAGTAAAATAGGTTTTGCATTTGATGAAAATTCTTGGGTTGTTATAGTCTCCACCCCTTACAGAAATCTCGTCCCGAGATTTAATTGAAAGTTGTAGTGAATAGATGTAAGTACTGGGCATGACTTTAAGTTAGGCTAATCAAGGTTACAAGTTCACGTGTGTGATGCATTTATAATTATGTTACGTACCATAATTATAATTACCTCCTTTCACACGTCTACTTATTTTCCAAGACCACACCTCTTGATGATAGAAAATAGAATTTCTCCAGATCCTGATAGAACCTGGGTGGATGGAATACGTTGCGCCACTCAGATCGTAAGAAATCGTTATTCATTAACCTTTAAAAGTCAACATCAAATAAGAATGCTATCACAAGTCTTTGTCAAAATTTTCATACCTAGTGGTATTGAAATCATTTGACATTGCATAGATTCTTGTGTGTTTCCTTGTTATTACGTTGCAGAATATAACAAAGAATTTTAGTATACGAAGATCATGGAATGAGTGATGTTAAGGAATGATTATGAATTTGTAAGAGAGTTGCTAATCACGTGAGATACAGATTTTGAAATGAACAGATGATGAAGGTAATGAAGGTAATAATGATAATGATTAAGGGATTGTTTGTACAAACGGATTGAAAGAAACTTGTTTGTACGTATGTTATATACTTAAGCCTACTTATTTATAATTAGTCACTTACAAAAAGAAGCGTCCAACTCCTTGTAACTGAGAATTTATAAATTCATAGTTCAGGGATTTATAATTTCCTTATTCAAATGAAGAAGCATTCTAATTCATTTCAATAAGATGATCATAAATCGTCTTACCTAAGCATAAAAACATGATATGGTAATGTGTAGAAAATGATATGATCATGAATGGTTAGATAATATTGAGATGTTGATTGTACTGACGCCCATATAATCGAGGTTTATGTTGCAAAGGTATGAGGAGAGTATTTAGAGTTTGAGTATGATAGAATTGACGAGTTTTGATACCACCAGATAACAAGATGTAACGGAATTATCACTTTATTATTTCATGGATAACTTTACATACGAACTTTACATATGAAAAAGAGTTGATACTTATGCTAAGTATCTTGTAGTAGAATAAAAGTAACAGACGACGAGGATTGATGATTGGGGTTTTTAGATTGAAGAAGATTCTGATGAGAGTTGAATATCCTCGAGAGTTGTTTCTAGGGTAGAAATCCTAAAGTGAACAAAATTAAACTCATCCCTAAGTATGTTTTCCTGTGGCCCTGTTGTTTACTTTTGAGCACCGATTCGCATAATGTCCTTTCTTTCCACAGGCATTACAAGTTACGGATACCGTTTGTAGATTGTTTCTAGTGGTTTTGTTTCTGCAGTTCTTGGTCAAATGACCTACTCTGTTGCAAGTCCGGCATTTGACAGTACAAGGACCTATGTGATGTAGGGTGCATCTTTCACACAAAGGACGGTTTCCAATATATCCGTTGGTGGCAGTATAAATCTTGAATGTTTCTTGTCTTCTATTCTGCTATCGGTGGTAATCATCATTACGGTTGTTATTGTTGTAGTTATTCTAATAGTTGTTGTTGTTGACGATGTTCCCTTTATCCTCAAGCTTTCGTTTGTGATCATTGGTTTCTTGCACGGAATCACGCTTTATTATCTGATCCATTAACCTCTGGGATATGTTGATGGCTTCCTCCAAAGTTTGAGGCTTCGAGGCAGTAACGTTTCCTTCAATGCTTTGCGGTAGTCCCCCGATGAAAGCTGTTAGCCTCAATTTATTGAGTCGAACAAGGAAGTTCGGTCACTCTACGATGGAGCTTCGGTCTTTAATTAGTTAATGTTGTAATAGTATAATGTCGGGAATCAGGCTCGATAGTTAATCTAACATTGTATATGTTACATGTTCATATTTGCATTCTATGTCTCATTTAAATGCTAATACTGAATTACAATGCATGTATCTTCATAAAGTC